>LGRX02018132.1:0-39652 GCA_001247695.2 Cymbomonas tetramitiformis
TGGAAGGAGAAGTGGGTCCGGCTGCTTTCTTTTGCGCTTGCACGGGGGGTTGCAGGGCTGATCATCAGGCGGGCTGTAGGGCGATGTCCGGCCGGAAGTGGGTGGCGTTGGGCTGGCGGAGGGCGTGTGGGAGAAGGCATGGGCCCGGACCTGGATCGGGGGCAGGCGGACCGACGGGAAGGGGCGGAGAGGTTGGCACTGATGGACAGAGCGTGGGAGGACGCGTTCGAGGAGACAGACTATGCCACGCAGGATGGGTCTGGCGGCGGGACTCAGGAATCTGAGGGAACGCAGCGTGAGCGGTCTGGGCAGGCTTCCGGTGAGGCAGGCGAGGCAGGCGCGATGGCATCGAGGCTTTTGGAGAGCATGGAGGACGTGCGGCGGGAGGTGGAGCATCTGGGCACTGTGGAGGGGCAAGGAGGGGGCACCGCCGAGGCGCGATCTGGAGGGGCACGGGCAGGCATAGGCGGGCTCAGCCAGGCGGCGTCAAGTGTCGAGGATATCTTGAATGAGTGGGATGACCTTTTGTCGCCGGGCCCGGAGGGTGGGGTCTGGACTCAGGAGCAGAGTGGGGCCTCGCCGGAGCAAGCAATGGCCTTGGCGGAGGGAGAGGTGGCCACCTTGATGGGGGCGAGCAGGCGGGTGGCCGGTCTTCTCGGGAGGGTTGATAGCATGGGGGGAACTGATGAGGATGACGGGGGCGATGTGGGGAGGCTTGCAGGTGGAGTTGACACACGCCGGGCCCCTCAGAGCCCGGGGGCCCATCCCGGCAGCGATGACCACTTACAACAGGTTGCACGGCAGCATACGGCATCTCAACAGCTTCCGTGCCCACCGGGCGAGGTTGCTGGCCGTGCCGGAACTAACAGTGAGCAGCTGTCGGGAAGGCGACGACCGGGTGGTGAACTATCGGCCACCGGGAGGGCTTGGGACACACAGGCAACTGTGGGGATGGGACCCCAAGTAGAAACAGTGCGGCGTGACAGTTACAGCGCAAGTGTGGAGCGCATTGCTCAAGTTCGCGGCCACCTTGCAAGGCAATCGGCGCAAGGGCTCCAGTCACGGGGAGTTGGTGCTGGTGGTAGAGGGCTACAAGCGCAAGTCGATGGCGGATGCGCAAGTTTGGATGAGGGCAACCCAGTTTATCATTCTCAGCCCCATGGGACAACGCTTGGGCATTCTGGCCGTGGCGTGGGTGGGCAAGCTCTCTTGGGACCAGGCTGTAGGGGACAGCGGGGTGATGTGGGATGTGGGCTTGGTGGTGGAGGGGTGGCTCGATTGGCGGAGGTGAGCCGGCTCCAAAGACACAGCAGCAGTGCGCCGGCAGGACAGCCGCAAAGGGGCTCAGGTGGCTCAATGAGGCTCAGGGAGCAGAGGGGTGGTCTTGCGCGTGGGCTTGGTGGTGGAGATATGGCTCGCGCAGCTCGGGGGGCAGGGATGAACCGGCTTCGGGCACAAGCCAGCAGTGCGCTGGCGGTGCAGATGCAGAGGGGCTCGGGTGGCTCAGCGAGGCTTAGGGGGTCCCATTCTTCACTAGTGAGCTCCGGAGAATCCGGATGAGTGTCCCGAAGTGTGTGCTGAATCCTTTGATCCCTTGCATGGGTACATAGTGCAGCTGATCTTTGGCAGTTATGGAGGCCAAATGTATCGGTCCAAGGATAAGCGCGCGCACACACACACGTTGTATAAACGGAAGTAGCGAATTCTCTAGAAAGCATTTGGCTGAACAATCACGCAGGCGCAGTCACAACATGTATGATCACTGATGACATGCACGCATGGGCACTTACTACAATAGAACAATCGATGCATTACACTTCAATAATTTAGCGTTTCATAAAAGTTGGGCCCATCTAGGTGCCACTTCACCACGAGCTACCCTTCGTCAATGTACCCAGCTACAATCATCATCGGTGCATCCAACCATTCACTCATAATCAATTTCAGCATCGCTTTGCGCCATGCCATTTGGCACACTCATCTGAGCCCGCGAGGTTCTGCTGTGGGTTTGAAATGTTCTTTGGCGCACACATACAAGATGATGACCCGCCAGAGTAGACACTTTGGATGCAACTTTCATATCGAACGTCATCAATGAACAATGGGGAGTTCTGTACAGGTTGTCAAGCTTGCGCTGCAAGGTCAGAAGATTGCCCCACGTGACACCACGTTGGATATGTGGAGCGCCGGCGTGGTGCTGTACGAAATTTACACTGGCAGACGGCTATTTGGTGAGCATTTGTCCGACAAACAGGTGGTCGCAGAGCTCCTCTCCAGCATGCCTCTGCAACTCAAGGGGCTCCAAAATATCGAATCTGGTGCAGGTTTGTTCGTACATCACTCCTCTCTTGTTTCAGTACAGAGGATGATTATTGCCATGTTTCTGTGTCATAGTGTTTTTAGAGTGATATGATATTACCATGTTCCTATGTTGGGCATGCCACCGACGGACCCTGCGTGGCCAATCCGTCGATCCACACCCCTCCGTCCAGTTTGGTCTATATAATAGCCCGGCTCCTTGTGGTGGAATGCCAGAATATTTATGATCATAAAACGGGGATTTATAAGTTCGCCAGCTGCAAATGCTGCGAGTGATGCACACTTGAATGATGTGATAACTGCGTGGATGTAAAGTTGGGCATCTGCATAGTGTGTGTGTGTGCTTCGAGATGGGCCTCATACCCTAAGATTGTGTCCTTCTGCTGGGAACTTACTCACCCTCTCCCTTTCTCTCGCTGTGCCGTGGTGTAGCTCGCATGATACAAGACAAGCTGTTGGTGAAGGATCCATCTCAGCGATGGACGGCGGAGAAGGTTCTTAAGAGCAATTTCTTCAAGACGATGGACGACACGACTCGGTAACCCCCCTGCACATACACGGCATATATGGCACATGACAGATCTAGTGGATGACGGATGGTGCAAAGGTTGCATACTCCAGCTCACGGAAGCAACGTTGACCCGATCCTTTTCATCAGCGACTCTGTCAATGAAGTGTTGCCGCTTTCAAGAACACTCCGAATGCCTTCATTGGATGTATACCTGGCACATGCATTGCTTCGTATGCGGCATACATTCATCTCGTCATATTTTACAAATGGCCATTTGTCTGTCCAAGCATGGACGAAAGTGTGGTGTGTTGTGCCTGTGTGACGCGCCATTGTAGTCACTCTAAGTCGAGTGTCTGAAACCAGATTTGCAAGGCTTGTCTGCACTTCTTTGCATAAATCAATCATCCCCCCCAAGCTATTTCCATGCTGCTTTGCATAGAATAATAACAGGTTTGTGTTTTCTCGCTCAAAACATGCAAATACTTTGATAACACATGAGTGCAAAATGTCAGAAAGTCGACATCTGTCATCTGACCGAGTCTGGAAGATTAATAAGACTTGCACCGCCCTTTATCACGCCCTTATAGATCTGGGAGTCAGTGTAGTTGTGTCGATCAAATACCTTCCGTAGTATTTTGAGGTCCGTCATAACGATTCACTCGCATGCCTACGCCGTTCTAAACGTGTATGTGGGGGCATTGACCACGCATACCTCCATCACCTGTGTGGGTGTTTCGAACAATACCGGTGTCCAAGCACTCAGGATGCTTTGACTAAATGCGTCTCAAGTTGGTTGACATCTCGTGCGCTGAATGCTTGTGACCAGGATGACCAGATCCACTTTGGAGGTGTCTCGTAGACTTACAGGTGAGCTTGTTAATTTGCCAAAAACCCGTGCATCATCAACCCACGTTTATAATAATTACTAGTTGATGGTTTCCACAATAGTTTCACCAGTGGTGCAGTGAATGCTCATCTTCTGGGAATTTCACCCGTGGATTTTCATCTTCTGATGTTCGATTTGGCAACCACTGCTCACAAGTGAAAAGAACTCGTCCGCAAGCAACACGAATATAGTTGACAAGTTATTTGAAGATGTGGGGACAGTTATTTCATTATCACCGACTTTGCATATCTGTGAAGCTTGAAACACTGGAAAGTCTATGTGCAACCCAGCTCAGTAATGTGCGACCCCCAGCACGCAGTCGCTACGTAGCGTGAGCTTCCTGTAATCGGTTTGTCACTACATAGTAACATGTGTGAATGCTTTGCTGCCTGCAGTTCAAATGGAAGAAATCGCAGCGATGACAGCAGTGAGCATCACGGAGATGCAAGCTGGAGATCTGCTCGTCGAGATCGAGCTCCAGGTAGTGCACCTGAAGGGAATCAGCCCAGCATGTGATCATTGATGAGCTGTGTCGTGTCGCTTCGTCAGCATAGGGATCTCCGCGTATCTATTACACTGTGAATAATGCGGATGATGCAGCATGAGATACTCGCATTGCAAAGTGCAACGACAATATTGCACCAAATCTGCTTGCTTACTGTACATGGCTTTTTACGTGTCAATACGACGTGTCTCACAAGTTTTTGCGCACCTCTCATAAAAAATGGGTCATCCAAATTATTCCTGCTGTTATGCTAAGAGCAATGCGGTTGTCGCTGTGAGTCCGCGTATGACCGCAGCCTTGTATGTAGACAGGGATCACTCTTGTTGTGGAAGCTGTTGGGTAAATCGTTGAGCACTGCGACTCATAGATGCTTACGCGCGGCTTTTGATTATATGGCAGGAGTTGTCCCCAAAGCAGCAGACTTGTTTAGTCAGTGACCATGACACTGTTGGACCTTGCTATAATTTAGTGCTTGGGTGCAAATATGAGGTGCGATTTCGTCACCGTTTCCTGCTCAAATATATTCTTGATTACCATCGTCCTCTCCCTACAAAAGCATATACATGATCCCAACCCCTATATGCTGTTACACCGATGCCATCAACAAATAACCGGGAAGGATAAATGACGTATCCACGTCTCATCTCTTCCCTTAGTCCTCCTCTCTGCCGAAGAGGGAAGTAGCTTTCCGGCTCCGATACAATCGTGTTGCATATATATCGATCCTGATAAAAAACCCCTACTCCGTGCGCGCCTGTACTATCTGCTGAACTGCAAATAATTTCCGCTCTGTTCTGATCTGCCTCTGGCGAAGCAGAAAGTTTTGAGGACCATCTACTGTGATCTAGCTTGATCTGAGGGTTCTTTAATGCTTTCCGATTATTATCCCGTTGTGCACCGCTTTGATTGAGTCGGTAGAATAAAACTAGCCTCTGTTGTATTCGATGCATCACCGGTGGAGCTTGGAAAATCCAGCTTCCGGATTGGTCTAATTCAGGGGATCCTGTCAATTTTAGCCTTCAACGAGACAGATTGGCTCCGTTGTCAGCATCAGCATACAAAAACATGTGGGAGGTATGAAGTATGTGGACTGTTAGCTACCTATGTGGATGGTTTATCTGTACCGGAGGCACTTGACAAGAAGATATATCCCCGTGCTCAACCTATGCACGGAGATAAAACATCAATATTCAAGCGATGGCCAATCGTGCATCCCATTCGTCCTCAGATACACGGCGGAACGGCAACTTTTAGCAGGATCCGCTTGTTCTTCTACGCGATAAAGTGGTTTATTATAATGCGCCACCAAAATTGCCACATTACACCAAATCACACATTTGTTTGCTCATGCCAAGGGCGGATGTGCACTGCTCCTTGGGGGCATAGGGAATGCGGAACATGGACCCCCGCTCCCCCCCCAGGCACATGCTTTAACTGCCGGGGGGCTCCCCTAGAATTTGCAAGCTCGAACTGCTACTAACACGCACGTAACGCGTTACAACGTCCAGATTTCCAAAAAGAAATTGCGCCAAAGCATGTATGGTATTGCCACGGCGACATGCCGACACCACCTTCACGCGTGGGGGTGCAAGAGTGCCCCACGGCAATACTACCTTCGCGCCCGGTGTGTTTGAAGGCTCGCGATGGTGTAGGGTTTATGTTTTAGGGCTTTAGGGATTGACCACCAGAAATCCATATAACTCGAACTCAATCACATGACCTCAATGGTGGACCACGTCAATTGACGTTGGTATGATGGTGATGCGTTTGCTGCATTTGCTCAAATGGCCCCCAAAAGGCTGAGAATGTCTCTGACTCCGGAGTTCGGGAGTTAGGCCCATTTTGCACCATTTTGCACCAAGCACAGTAGCGTATAGTGATCATTTTAGCGCCGTATACGCAACTAAATGGCGTTGCATAATGTTTTCGAAGGGCTTGATGGTTCAGGATTACGAGTTTCAGGCTTAATTAGGGTTATTGGCCACCCACCCCCCCCTAGCTACACACTCTCACGGGCAGGGAGCCCGCCCACCATACGACCCTTCATCTGTGGTGTATGCTCACGAAGATTGACGTGCTAATTGCAGCTGATCCTGAACATCTTTCGCGAAAGCTCCACGCTGTCCAACCCGGTTAAGACTATCCAAAAATTACAGTTGGCAACGACGGATGGGTTGCCCGTTCTACTCGACATGGAGCCGCATGTAAACAAGGAGAAGAGCCTTCCAAACCTACTGTCATTTCGGGGAGAGTGGATTCCCGCCTTGTGCAAGTCTGATATGCTGATCACACCAACCAAGTGGCCTGAGACCAGAATTGTGACGATGGAAATGGAGGTGGAGCTGAAAGACCTGCCTGGGCGCCCTATTAAGCTTTCGCAGCAGGTGCACTGTCTGGTGAGTATGTTTCTTCTTGGTCTAGTATTGTATGCATGCAAGGCGGCGATGCCATTTAAGAGCGCATCCCATAATCACACGTACTTCTTGAATTGCATCGTAGGGCTTCAAACCCGTTCGCCGATGCGGGAAGGGGGCTCGTGAAATTCTCTTCCACAATACGGCGGGAACTAAACATTAAGAGTGCGTAGACAAAAAGCTGCGCAACTACCACTTCAACAGGTTGGCAGGTCCTGATTCGTACAAGCGTTCAGGGTCAGCCGGCCCGAACGTATATGTGTAGATAGCATGAAAGCCTATATGCCGATAAATGGTTTCCCCCCCATGAAAGATGTCTGGCTGTATGAACAAGTTGGATGAAGAGACTTAGGGAGGCTTTTACAACTGCTGCGCCTAACAAACCCCTGCTGCTTGGTAGAATCATGTCATACCCAATGGACCAAGATGGGAGTGTCATCATTCAGTTTCAGTATGTTTATGTATGTAACAAAATGCCGAACTCCTCGAGGAGCATGAATGCAACATTTGAGCGCCTTGTCGGCGTGTCGCTGAGTCAAATTGGTCAGACCGGCAAGAACAAAAATATAGAGAAAACCGACACGGACAAGGAAAGGAGAAAATGGAAATGAAAGTGTTAGCGTTTTGAATGTGAACCTTTTCCACACGCTTCTAAGATTTATCATGCTATCCCCTTGCCCTTCCCTTTCCCCTTTCCCTTTCGTGTTGGTTTTCACTTATTCCCGTCCTGACCAAACGACACGCCGACAAGACGCTTTCAAAACGCTGCCGCATTCATCCTCCTTGAGGAGATCGGCCAGTATAAAACAAAGGCCACATTGATCACAAAGCCCAATGGACTGCTTGGACACAACGCCACTACCTCATCGCAGAGGATATTGACTTGTTGAGGGCTTGATGGCTCACAAGTACCACGATGCGCATCGTGCTTATACATTAGCGTGGTGGGCCCATAACCTACTGATATATCCTTATACGGATATATCTTGGGTGTGATAAATATTCAGGTTGACACTTTTAGAATGCAGATAAATGAGTGAATAATATTAAACATATTGAAACCTAATATACCGAATAACCCGCGATAGCACGATTGAAACGAACGGTGAGTGACACCTGTGTGACATTGTGCCACTACAACTAGGAGCCAGTTCAGATCTAGGGAATCAGCTGATGCCTGAAACGGGACCACCGTACAGGGTGATCAGGCAAATTCCAGCATGCACCGGTTTTGAAACAAGAATTGGTATGTGCAACACTTTAGTTAAAGCGGTAAACGCCAGTGCAGCCTTCCGGTACGTGAAAAACCACCCTACGCATATTATATACTCTAGTTGGGGGATACATTGCCCTCGCTTGCAGAAGGGCCCGGCGGTGGTTTAGTAGTAACTACAAGCACATGCCTTAAATGATGTGCAGGTTACGTTTGTTTCCTTACCTTCCTGTTCGTTCCGTTTCAATTCTCCATCAGTGGCGAACACGGCATCTGGTAAGAATTGTTGAGCGGTGCACTAAGGGTATCTTCAACAAGTCCAACGAGGTAAAAAGAACTTATGCAAACCGAAATGCTAAGGTGCCAGATATACCACTCTGTATATCTTAATTGAACGAACCCTTAAACAGGGTGTGAACTCAGAACGATGAAAGCTCAGTCTATGAATGGATGTAAGAGATAACCAACCTTTATAGTTGGGTCCTAGGTTCTGGCGTACATGTGACGGTCTACCAGACTATTTTAGACAGGTGACAGGTTTGAGGGTCACCGTGTCATTTCCAGCACACCACCTAGTGTGGAGACCCAAGCTAGGTGGCCGGAACAACAAAGTAAAACAGTACGTACTCGGCTTCGGCACAAACGGTCAGTGAGTGTCAGCAGGAGGCCTGAGATCGGCTTATGCACCCGCGGCTCTCTGGTGGCTCTCCGCGTTCTCCGCCGTGACGGTGAAGCCGATTTTCCCGATGACGTCCGTGAACGTGCGGTCCTCCCGTGTCGGCTGCAGAGGGTCGACGGGAAACGTACTCACCGAATCCGTGTCCCCCGATGCCTCGCTCACCGGTGCTGCCGGTGGTGGTGGCCGTGCCGCCGGCAGCGGTGCGTCTGTCCGCGCCCCGAACGTGTTGAATGCAACGGGGTCGTGTACGGCACCACCGACCCGGAAGGCTTCCATGTCCGCGTCGCGTGGCTGCAAGTACTCACTGTACTCGTGGATGGCATCCTCGGGGTCGTCGTCGCACTCGCAGAATGAACACGCGGAGAAGCCGGAGACGATCTCAGGCTTTCCGCCCGCCAGAAGGCACATGGCGTCGAATTTCTCGGAGTCGAGAGCTTGCTGAAATTGGAGAGCGTACATGTCGTTCTTGGTGGCCTCGGGGCTGAACGCGCCGTACATCTCCGCGCCCAAGTTGGCCCGGTTGCCCCCGTTCGGGCAGTCACGGTGCCAGTGCCGCGCCCGGTCGCACATGCAATCATGGTTTTGGCAGAAGGGAATGGTCTGCCCGCTTCCCTTGTGGAACGCTACCTTGTCGGAGACGGTTCGCGACCAATTGCCACCCTCCTTCAGGGGGGCGACCGCCACCCTGTGGGCCTTCTTCGCACCGTACTTCACGAGCGCGGCTGGCTTCTCCGCCCGCGGAGTGAATCCCCACTTGCTGACAATGTCGGTCAGCGCCGTCACCTGCCGCTTGAGGTCCATGATCAAGTCGGCCATGTCGGCCGCCGCAGTGTCACCCGGCCGGCAAAATGTACCGAGGAGGAACTGAACGAACTCGTCGGCATGGTCACGGCAGCGTGTTGCACCTGCTCACCGTGACACTCGCGGACACATCGCTGAATCGTGAGCATGAGGCGCAACACAACGGCGTGATAGTAGGTGGGGTCGAGGGAACAGCTCCTTGACGTCCTCGATGTCCAGCGTGCATCTGCGACGTGCTGCGGTGTGCGCGGCGTTGAAGTTTGCGATGCTGTCCTGCGGATCCTGGTTGGCCAATACGCGCACGCCGAGCATGTCAGACGTCACCTGAAAGGGTTTGCTCGCATGCAGCAATCTCCGTGCGAACTCTAGTAGTACCCGTTTCCCATCCTGCGGAAAATCCAGTGCACTGCCCTCCAACCAGTCAGCAATAGCCGAATCCTCGCCGACGAGGAGCTCGAGTGTCGATATTTGCAGTGTGCTGGCCTCCACCCTGACCGTAACCGCCGCGTCGGTCAGATTGAACAAGGAGTTGAAGGCGGCGTCCTCAGCAATGAATGCCTCCTTCAGCGTGGCTACCAGGCGGGTGAACACCGTCGCAACGTTGCTCTCCGTGCCACTGAATCGCATGTGCTTGTCCCCAAAGCACTTCTTCTGAACGTGCTTCGCCACGGCCTCGTCAAACCGCGACCGATACAACGTTTGCACCGCTGCAATAAAAGCGGTGTGAGCAGCGGATCCTGCAGCCGGTATTGCCGCTGCGGCTGGTGTGGCCGGTGTTGATGCATGCCAAGCGGCGGCGGTGTCAAAAATTGTCTGTTAAAGCGAGCGCCTCCTATATATATGATGTAGATCTAGTCGAAACCATAGAGAGAAAAGACTGTACGGGTGGAGCGAGTCTGTCCAGTGAGAGGGCGGTGCGGTGGAGGCGGCCACAGAGATGATGGTTGGTCGTTGAGCGAAATGGCTGTGAAGTGAAGTCTGGCAGAGGTCGTGATGTGTGACTCCGCGGATCCACTGTCAGGCGGTGTCGCTAGCGATCAGAATGACAGAACGAAGGCCAACGTTAAATCCCCTAGAGAAAATCACAACGTCGGTACCCTAGCAAAGCTGAAATCAACCAAGGCGAAAACTCAGGCCATACCGCCCAACCGCGGTACCCTCAAGTCGGAACTACTCACTCCACCCCAAGCGTCTGAGCTTAGCCAATCATGGCTAGGTCGCAGTGACTAAATAAAGCGTGCGTGGACGCAAACCCGCCAGATATACCACTCAATATATCTTAATTGAACGAACCCCTAAACAGGGCGTGAACTAATAACGATGAAAGCTCAAATTGTGAATTGATACAAGAGATAACCAACCTTTATGGTTGGGTTCTAGGTTCCGGCCTACATGTGACAGACTACCAGACTACTCTAGGAAAGATGACAAGTGACAGTTTTGAGGGTCACCGTGCCATTTCCAGCATAACTTCCCAAGTAGAATGCTAGCAAATACATGCTTTGACCAGCAAAGAAAGCTACTCCCGGATATTGCATCAAGATCCCCGAGGAAAACCCGTAGCAAAAAAGTACCAACAATTATGAGGTTTCTGTCACATAGCTAGCAAGTGCTTAATCTTCGGGGTCTCACAAATATAAGCACTGGATGAACACAAAAAAACTCATTAAACAACGAATGGAAAAGCTTCAAAACATCAAAACGACGGCGGTAGGAACTCCTGCGCCAAAAAATATGCGATTTCAAAGCTACAAGGGTCTTTGTTTCCTAGCCAATTCAAAACTTGTGGAATCGTCTCCCATACATACATATTCTGCATGTATGGTTTAAGGGTTTTCACTTGATATCAAACTATTCTAATTTAGGAGCCCTACAGCACGGACTTCGTAGTAAGAATGTAGGATTGATGGACTTTGCGCTACACTGCCTTGTGTTCACGGCGTTGAACATGATGAAATGCGATATCGATGCTTGATCACAGGTGCATAAGGAAGACAACTCTGCTTTGCGTGCCACACGAGTATACCAATGGTCCAAGAAGGAGTACATGAAGTTGAATCCGCAGACTCGTCATGCAATTCGAGGAGCGGTTTTTGTTCTAAAAGCAGCTGCTATTACGCTAATCTAATTGTGTGAGGAAACCGAAACGCTTTGTGTCGAAAAGAGCCACAAGTTATATGTCATCATCGACGGAGCCCACACATGTAGTATTCATCTGTTCTAAACGAAGATGGATGAGTGGACCGATCGGGACGAGTACTTAGGAGAACGTGTGCCAAAATATATGACGATGTACAACGCAGCGAGCTTGTGCTTTGCATGCATGCAGACCATCCTGGCAGTGGTTGAGTGTATATTATACTTGATCTTCCTGGTAATATGATCAGCTATAGCCCAGTAGTGGTGCACTCCTGGCCTATGAGCACAAGTTGACAAGCTAGAAACGAGATTGATGTCCACCGAAGCTGAGTAGGTGTTTGTTTGTTTGTTTGTTTGTTATCCTGCTGTTTCAAATTTCTTACTCGTGATACGAGGGTTTGCTTGTCACACACGCACACACACACACACGGGTGATGTGCTAGGATCTGAGTTCGGGACTGTTATTATGGGCTCTGCCTGCCCCTAGCTTAGTCCCTAATATTTCCTCTGGGGCGTGCCTAATTACCGTCTCACTAGCTAGAGTACAATACTCAGTACAGTAATAGTATTCCCAGTTTCTCGAACTGCATAAAGCAGCAGCTGGAACTGGTTTGCTTGTGCGCTTAGCTATTTATCGCATACGTATGAAAGCCTCTGATACAGGTTTATCACACCTTATACATACTCCAATGCTGCCATCAAAACATGCTAACATAACTTTCGTACACGCATCTACCCTACATGAGCTTTCACCCTGCAACACACACACACACATAGGGATAAAACTAGATTGGGTGTAGATATTTCATTTAATCCAGATTGGGTGTCGGCACTTCATTTTAATCTAGATCGGGTGTAGACATTTCATCTTAATCTAGATTGGGTGTAGACTTCATTTTTAACATATCTTGATGCCTGGAGGGCATTGCATTTTACATTGATAATACTGCATGTGAACATTATTATGTAAATTCGACCGTTAGATATCAACATCTGACCACAATGAACATATCTACCGGTTGGATTTGCGAAATAGCGTTTTTTTAAGCATCAAACAACAAACAAAAAAACATCGATTACGAATTTTTCGCTAGTCATCGCATACAAAAACATCATTTCAACAATTCAACCGTTAGATGTCTTCATTGTGGTTAGATGTTGATATCTACCGGTTGAATTTGCGAACTGATGGTTTGTTTTGCAACAAATAACAACAAACATCGATTTCGAACAGTTTTTCGCTAGTCATCGCATACAAAAACATTATTTCGCAAATTCAACCGTTAGATATGTTCATTGTGGTCGGATGTTGATATCTACCGGTTGAATTTGCGTGAGGATGGGTTTTAGCAACAAAATAACAACACAAATTACGACCCGTGCCCCCTATATATGTGTCTACACCCAATGGCACATTAAAATGAAGTGTCTACACCCAATCTAGATTGAAATGAAGTGCCTACACCCAATCCAGATTAAGAATGAAGTGCCGACACCCAATCTAGATTAAATGAAGTGCCTACACCCAATCTAGATTTAAATGAAGTGCCTACACCCAATCTGGATTATAATGAAATGTCTATACCCAATCTAGACTTATCCCATATATGTATATGAAGCAAGCTACTTAGAACTCAAAGATATAATTGTGAAATGTGCCATAACATCGAAGGCACCAAACACGCATAACGCCCCCCGAGAGCCTGCGATCCAGCCTCCGCAGCCGATGAAAATATCCCCTAAGCTCGTGGAGGTCCTAGAGCTTCGTGATATTTCTGGCAAGGGCACTTCAGTGGAAATTGTTGAAAAGCCGGTACGTCCCTCGTTCAGCCATCTACACATTCCGCGAGTTCTTCTAGCTCTACGCAAGTGACACCTGCACCGACAGTCGTTCGCGTTTCAGGCAAAAAACGACAAGCGTGTCGTCTCCTTTATTTCGGATTTTCGCGCTATGTCAAAATGAAATCGGGCACTACAGTCCAAACTGCAACCTCCGCACGTATTTCCCCCAAGTCACGATACTAATGCCAGAAGTTTGCTAAGGGTCTCGATCACCTGCCCGCTCTTTCGCACATCGCAATAAGGCGTGCTTACGCAGCCTATTCACGGTTGAGAGTATTTCAAGTACTGAGGCCCCGCTCGCTCATAGGAAATTTGTGTCTGACTTGGATAGCGGACGCCACGTATATTGTTCGCTTAAAGTGACAGAAGGATCCACGGTGGCCTTATCTCTCTCGAGTACGCATGTCACATCGCACCGATGTGCCACACAATTTTTTATTGCAGCGACAGCGAGATGCACTCACTCAGGCGGTTCAGTTACGAGTAGACTGAGGGGGTCCTGATGTTCTCCGCTAGCGAGATCCGCAAAATCTGGATGAGTGTGTGCGGAATCTTTTGATCCCCAGCGTGAGTACATAATGCAGTCAACATTCTTTGGCTAGATGCCAGTGCCAAAGGAACCTGTCTAAGGACCCCCTACCTATCCTTGGCACCCAATAAAAACGCCAAATACCTTTGGCACGGACATATCTGAAAGGCAAAGACTAAATTCAAAGGGCTCCCCGTAAATATTAAGGGAAGCCACTGAACATGGATTTTATCACCCTGTGCTCTTCTTGAAGCAAACACGGACTAATCTTCTGCGCTCCCAGGAGGCAGTACCCGCCATAAAGAAACCACAAAAAACCATATCCACACATCAGGTGGCCCAGTCAGGCTTATAAGGAGTGTCATTCTGCACTAGAGCGCTTCGGAAATCCGATTGAGTGTCCCAAAGTATTTACTGACTCCTTTGATCCTCAGAGTGGCTGCAAATAAATTGGTACTCGACACACAATGTAGAAAACGCTCATCACATGACCATGGGATTATGTATCCAGCTATTAGAAAATCTACAGTCGCATCAAGTAAGGGATTTATACGACGCTTCAAAAGCATTTTTCGACCGGACTGCGATTTTAATAGTAGGCACTCCAGCTCCACCTTGTTATTTCAACGAGTAAATGACGTTTGACTTCGATGAGTGCTCGTCTTCATCACTCAGATTGGGCTTCAAGTAGGCCAATTCGACACGTGTAAAATTTGGTTATGAAAATACTGCACCTCGGCATCCCTCATTCGCCTTCAAAATCTGCCAAACGGATGCCTGCAACGCCTATTCGTTTTTTGAGAGGAAATCGGCCGTGAATTATACAATTATTTGATCGAACGACATCTAAACTTTTAACACCATACACGTGGTGTACGGATGTAGCTTTTGGGGGTCCACCCACGTACACTCTCCCGTTTTCGTGTCGGTCGCCCACCGGCCGCACTTCCAAAGGTATCGATTGGTGTTCACGATCGAACGGGCTTTCGCCCGCACGAACGAATTAGTGGGCGCGGTCGCCCACTTGCAGCGATTTTGTACCGCGGTGACGTACTTCGTCACCGCGGACTCTTGCTTCGGAACGTGAAGTAGGGGCTCAAGACGCCCGTCCTTCACACGCAATTCTGCAAGTAATTCCTCCCCAAACTCTTCCCAAATCAATATTTTTCATGCACCGAAGGAACGAAGTTAATTAAACGAAGCCGCATGCGTGTAGTAGGGGCTTAGTACGTACCAAACTCCTCGTGACATGCTTTAATTAGTTGAGCTTCGAACGCGCTTCGAGCCCCCTTGCGCCTTTTTTTGCTCCCTTCCCCCCCTCCCTCCTCATCGTCCTCGTCGTCTTCCTTCGCCCTTTTCTTGCCTTTGTCGAGGAAAGCCAATGGGGTTTCCTCGATCCCTTTGGGCTCGCTAGGTGTCCCCTTTGCCCTCACCTTCGCAACGTAGTCAACGAAGCCCTCGTGCGTATGCTCAACGCCAAACAGCTCGCAGCTTTCTACATACTCAGCGTGCAACTCTTTGACTTACATTTTTCTTACACCTCTGCTGGCTTTTCTTACACCTCTGCTGGCTTTGTTTACACCTCTGCTGGCTAGGGCGGCTGCTGGAACGCCAACGTGCTTCCAGGAGGCCTTCCGTACGTTGCCGTGATGCGATGGGTGTTACCATGCATCGTGCACGCATGTTGGCCTCATGTGTCGGGCGCATTGCACCTGCGACGACCGACCGTTTGGAAATGCATTTTGAAATTTCGTCCATCGTCCATCTCGATTGTCATCGCGCTCTTTTTCTTTTTTTGGGGGGGGGACGTCTAACCCCCCTTTTCATTTGTGTTCATACGTCACTGTACTGTAGTCCAATACGCAACATCTTTTCAATCTCGTTGTCATAATGGTCTAGTGGTTGGCCGTCGGTCTTAAAAGCCTGAGGTAGTGGGTTCGAGTCCCACTGGAGGTATACACCTTGTCTGCGAGGAGTTGAGCTCCTCCTCGCTGGCGAAGTGTACCACCTCCATCTAAAGGTCAATGACAGCCTTTTTTATCCAGGCCATCTCAGGGGTCATTTTGGGGGTACTTCTTGAGTTACGATTTCGGCCGTTCGATTCACGAACGAGGGGTGCAGATTCTCCTGAAAATTAAAATTCCAAAATTGTTTCCCCGAAAATCGTTCAATCTGTTCAATACTACTGCAATACGTGAGGGCTCATTCTAATACGTTACCGATTGCAGGCGTATTGAAATGGCGTATTGGAGATGTATTGAAAAGTGCCAGGTCAGCTTTGCGACGATCCGTCTGACCTGGCACTGGCAAAGCTGACCTGGCACTTTTTCAATACATCTCCAATACGCCATTTCAATACGCCTGCAAGCGGTCACGTATTAGAATGAGCCCTCATGTATTGCAGTAGTATTGAACAGATTCTCCTCTAAAAAGATTTTTTAAATTTTTGTAAAGGTCAATATGCGTGCAACCGCGTGCAACCGCCTGCAGAGCTCAAGGCAGGGATCACTTCAATACGTGAGGGCTCACTTCAATACGTGAGGGCTCACTTCAATACGTGAGGGCTCACTTCAATACGTGAGGGCTCAAGACCTTGAGCCCTGCCTTTAGCCCCCCCTTTCAGTATGCTGCGGAAGTGTTGAAGTGAGCCCTAAAAAAGTTGAAAAACATGTTCTTCAATTATGGTGAGACTTGTTATATGGACTCAGGAGCTATATTTTGCGACATAGCTTGTGTGCGTTTTTTGTGGGGGGGGTCCGAAAACCTACTTTTGGGTTATTGCTTTACTTGAAAGTTCCTTCATTATATCGTCAATATGTCCGCAGTATATGTCCAACATATTACAGCATAGTTGCAGTACATTTTCGAAGGGTGATGGGCGTGGTGAAGGGGACTTCAATGCAGTATGGTCCGTGGAGATCAAATTGTTCATGGTGAAAAGCGACCTCGCCATGAACGATCCCCTCAATCATCATCACCAAGTGATGCGGAGCGACATCGAACCGGCTTGCCTTCGGCTAGAGCCGCCGCCCTCGTCCAAGGGAAGGCGCCCCCCCCGTACAACAATCTTCGTTAGCCAAGCGCGCGATGAGAAATCCCGCGCAAGGCGGGTGCTTAGCCGATCGAGAGCCGATCAAACCTTCCAATGCTCAGGAGGGTACATCGCTCAAACCCCCTCCCAATATCAAGCTCATATTCCCGGAAGGTTGGAGTACCGCGGAAGGCTTCCGCGACCCGGAGTATGAAACGATTACGAAGAAGGAACGCCTTTTGGCGTGGATTGCGCCTCCACATCTTCCAATATCTACGAGGGAACTGGAGTTGTCCGCGAGGTAGCACCCTTTCTATTTCTTCTCGACGTTGAGGTTGTGTCTTTCTTGCTTCACAGGACTCTTTGCTACATGTATGCAACATGGTTACCATATGTTGCATACATATTGAGATTATATTGTAGGGATCCTGGAACACATTGCAGGAAAGTCGATGCGCACTATGTGGAAGTGGACACGGTATGGCATCATAAGTGGCTGCCAACGCGACTGCTCCCGCACGATTTCTCCAGATTGGCGCACGATTTATCTCCAGACAATACCGCGTGGCCGACTTGGTTACCACCTTCCGACATCTTGGAGCTAGAACCGGCAACGGTAACCTTTAAGGGGAAATCGTTTCGACTTGTTCCACCGGTGCCTAATTGCTTGCAACGGATTGTCGAAAGGATTCGTGGCATGCAAGGGGCAAGGTAAGGGACTCTCGTGGGGCATGATTTCCCTCCCACCATTCATCACGTGGCTCGCTGCAATAGTGCTGCAATACGCTATCGTGACGTGGTTGCAGCATGTTGATGGGATGTTGAAAACATGTTGGGACGATATTGTGCAGAGATGCGGGCGAGGCGCCCCCCGAGGCGCACGAGGCCCAAAGCAAGGAGTCCCCCCTGCCGCCCAATGCTGAGGCACCCACGAGCCCTCCACTAGCCGGCGGGAGTGCAAGGTAAGGGACTCTCGTGGGGCATGGTTTCCCTCCCACCATTCCTCACGTGGCTCGCTGCAATAGTGCTGCAGCACGCTATCGTGATGGTTGCAGCATGTTGATGGGATGTTGAAAACATGTTGGGACGATATTGTGCAGAGATGCGGGCGAGGCGCCCCCCGAGGCGCACGAGGCCCAAAGCAAGGAGTCCCCCCCGCCGCCCAATGCTGAGGCACCCACGAGCCCTCCACTAGCCGGCGGGAGTGCAAGGTAAGGGACTCTCGTGGGGCATGATTTCCCTCCCACCATTCATCACGTGGCTCGCTGCAATAGTGCTGCAGCACGCTATCGTGATGGTTGCAGCATGTTGATGGGATGTTGAACACATGTTGGGACGATATTGTGCAGAGATGCGGGCGAGGCGCCCCCCGAGGCGCACGAGGCGCACGAGGGGCATGCTTTAGATGGGACCATTGGAAGTAGCATGCCTGACTTGCGGGCATCCTCAAGGAAAAAGTCTTTTTGGGGAAGAATTTTAGAGCCATTTGGGAAGAATTGTGACATGGGTCATTTTTGGGAAGATTTTTGACAATGACTCATGCGTGACGCACGCGACATATATTCACGCGTATGAGTGTGTGGCACACTGGACAATTCAAGTTGAAATCTGATTTCCCTCTCTTGTGACAGTCGAGTGACACTCTCAGTCCTCATAACATAACATTTTGCCATGAGTATAAATCGTACAATAGACAAAATACCATATATATTTATAAACATTTTACGATTCCAGGAAGATAGCTTCCAGGTCATGTTAGCCTGTGGTCTGGATGACCAATAACCAAAAGTCTTGCGGGAATCATTTTTTCCCAGCCAATAATCTGGCCGTGATGTAGTGTATATACCAAAGGTTTATATTCACCAAAATATTGGTTGGTGAAATTTAATTTTTATATTTTCCATTCGTATATCCGTGGTATGATGACGTGTCTAGCCTCCGCTCCGTCACGTGCTCACGCACGTCGAACAAACCTCTGTCCGCTCAGGTGTTTTCTCTCAGACGTCTCCCTCACAGTGACTTACGTGACCCCGTAAGTCACTTTCCAGCAGCGTGAGGTAGAGGTCTGAGAGAGAGACCTCAAGCATCGAAACTTAGCATACTTATTGTTGGGCGTGTTAGGAACAACATATTTTTTGCGCGCGCGAGATCCGTGCACATTATGGGATCTGGGACGCCGCGCAAGGGAGGGGGTCATTGGGCACGCATCGAGTGAAAGGCTCGACATACGCACCGCATGAAAGCATCATGCATAGCACAAGCGTACCGCGCATATCATATACGCATAGCAAACACTTTTTTAGCATCTGACAGCGCGCTGTCAACCCTAGCAAAAACGCGGATGTCCACCGCGTCCACGTTTCCGCTAGGGTTTCGTCCCTCATCCGCGCGCTCGCTTGCAAGCAAGCATGCACAGCGGATGAGGGAACCGTTTACCAAAATATTATGTCATATGTGTTATCTTTCAACATCATTTCGTACAGTCTGAACGGCCAACCACAACTCTCGCTAAGGGCCGGCGCGTGCATGTGGGTATAGTGAGCGGGATTTTAGGTTTTTCGGGACTTCCAAAAGTAACGAAAGCGGTTATCATTCTCCGCGATGCGGATACCCACGGACTCAGTAGAAATCTGTGATAATATTAGATAGGAATAAGTTACTTAGATGAACACATAATCTTAGAAATCTTCGCCTGGCTGTACAGGGTCTCACTGCGAGGGAGAGCGCGTTCCGCGTTAAGTTGAAATTGCATAGTTAACAAATAGCATCTGTACATCGCAAAATGCTCAAAGCGACATCTGCTGTAAAATGGGACAGTGACACTGCGAGCATCATACGCATGCCGCGAGGTGAATCTGTCAAAAACCAACCAAATCTTTTGCGTCTCAAAATGACATACCGTACAAAAATGCAGTCATATGCCATACACCCCATTGTGGCGTACCCCACTGCGACTTTTTCGCGGGTACGCACGATTGAATGCAGATATTGCTACATTTTCAGTTCACGGTGAAGATTAATGAATTTACATTTGCAACGTTTCTCTCGTGACTAATGTATCACGTAATGTATCCAAGATGTGATTGCTATTGCGCCACATCGGCTATAGCGAGAGTTTGCCGTTGCGTTGCGTTGGACCTTTTCAGGCTGGTATGGCCAGTATAAATCCCACCGTGCGGCGACTCATGCGCGTCAGTGTCACGTATAAGCACGCACGCATGAGTCAGTTCTCATCATTCTTCCCAAAAAGAACCAATGTCAAATTCTTCCCAAATGGCTCTAAAATTCTTCCCAAAAAAACCCCTAGCCCATCCTCAATGTCGACTAGTGCATCGTCCATATCGAAGAGCTTTTCCAGGTGATACATCTCATCATGTTTCCTTGCCTACTTGCTTTCGCCGTAACTATGCTGCAGCACGCTATCGTGATGGTTGCAGCATGTTGATGGGATGTTGGAAACATGTTGGGACGATATTGTGCAGAGATGCGGGCGAGGCGCCCCCCGAGGCGCACGAGGCGGCAAATTCAGCTCGTTTAGACGACAGTAGGTACTATTTCGGGATTTCTGGATTCATTGATGTAGTCACTGTTGACGCGGAACGTAGTCCTCACCAATTTCCACTTGACGTTACCCCCGAGGGAGACAACCTACCATCGAATGCGGAAGAAGCCTACGACTTCTTCGAAGCTCATCAAGCAATTTTGACACCGATCCGTATGGAAACTGTTGTCTACCTAGTACACGATGGCAACTTCGAGGCGACTACATACGGCTCGCTGCTGGCCGACGACTCTCAACTCGATAATCCTACACGAGACAATGTGCGGGAGGTTCGGTGCCTTGGGCGACATTGGAGGAGCG
Source organism: Cymbomonas tetramitiformis (assembly GCA_001247695.2). Classification (NCBI taxonomy): domain Eukaryota; kingdom Viridiplantae; phylum Chlorophyta; class Pyramimonadophyceae; order Pyramimonadales; family Pyramimonadaceae; genus Cymbomonas; species Cymbomonas tetramitiformis. The sequence goes on from LGRX02018132.1 coordinate 20,732, forward strand.
TTTCGACAATAAATGATTGGCCAGATTTGATCCGTGCGGTTGGAGTTTGGTCTTTAATTGCAGTTACCACGGATGCCATGGCTGCCGAGATGGAAGAGCCCATGAGGTATGTACGAAAATTTAGGCACCTCAACTTGCATACTGATTTTTCATGATATATTATGTTGCAATATATCAGAAACCGTTGCCGGTATATTGAATATGTATGGGAGATATACTGCGGTGGGCGAAGCAGATCTCCGGTGGAAGAGCCAGCTGAGGTGAAGGACACGGAGATGGGTGAGGTGAAGAACACGGCGGGCGAAGCCGATCCTTGGCTCTCGCTCCATGCAATGCATCGTCGAAATGTGGGCTCGGTAACATTGGAGCGAGGGCGGTTTATATGTGATTGTGCCATGTGCTACGGCGGAGTTGTACTAAAGGTGTTGAGCAAGGCCACCCGCACACGACATCGGAAACTCCACGGGCAGATCCAGCCACCCGCACCGGACCCTGAAGAAATCGATGCTGTAGTTTGTGGCAACCGCGGCGAAACCTTAAGGTACTCTCCGCCCTTTCTCTCCCATGAATGATTGGGCAAGCTTGCGTGATAACGCATTCGCAATATGTTGACAACGTATTGAAGGTGCATTGCAACTCTCCTACAGACATACGGATGTGGACGTCACGATGGATGACAAGGAGGGCGAACATGCTGAGGAAGCCGGGAGGACAAGCGCAGAAGACGAGGTGGTACACGCACAACAGGACGTGGAAGCCAAGGATGTGTCGAGTCAAGGCGGCGAGGCCGGAGTTCCCGACGACGAGGATGGCGATGCCCCTAAGACCGAGGATGCCGATGGTGAGACCAAGGATGGCGGTGGGGAGGATTTGGGGTTCGATGAAGAAGACGACGGAGATGCCGTCCACTCCGTTAAAGCAGCGATTGCTACACAATTGGAAAGTATTGTGAATGCTGCAAAGGAGCTTTTCGGAGGGGAGACGGTAAGAACGCGTTATTATGCCAAATATCGTGCAGTGAACTGCACGTGCAATATGTCGTATGCATATCTCCTACATATTGGCAATGTATTGCAGTATATTGCATATGTATTGACAGCCACTGACATTGCGATGTGTACGCAGGACCACAACGTGCGGCGATCAACTAAGCTCCTCGCGGATCTTCTGGAATGGAACTTGGAGGAAAACTTGACCCAAAAATCGTTTTCCTCGTTGTGTGAGATCCTACTTCACAACTTTGATGAGCTTCGCGAAACCCATTTCCCCTTGACGTTCGCTAAAGCTATGGGTACTTTCGACGCTTTTAGTACGCCGTACCACGCAACGAGTGGACATGTGCGTCAATGGATGTTGTTTGTACGAGAAGGAGTTGGAGAACGCGGATCATTGTCCACACTGTAAAGAATGCCGGTGGCAAAGCTTTGGAGCGGCGGAGGAGGATGGCACTCCGGAGGATGGCACTCCGAAGAAGCCGCGATTGCAATTCCTTTGGTGGCCCTTGAAGGAAATTTTCCGGAGGCTATTCCATTCACCTGAAGTTGCTGAGCTCATGCGGGCGCATGGCCGTCATACGTCTCCTGAAAGTGGACGCAAAGACACAATTTGGGGTAAGAGCCCAACACGCGTCTATGATCCCAATGCTTGTGATAGGATCTGCAAAGGGCATACCTGCAATACACTTAACGTATGTCTGTGACATATTGCAGATGTACACATACAGTTGTAAGTATACCGCGGTGAGTTGTATTTTGTCCGGAGTGTGCAGACGGAGATGCGTGGAAAGAGAAGAAGGCGCGGTACCCAGAGTTCTTCCAGGAGTTGCGGAATATAATCATCCTGTTCTGCGCGGATGGGGCTTCCGTATGGAAAAACAAGGCGGGCGTGTTTCCCATGTATTTCCAAATCTTGAACTTGCCGCCGGAGATACGCTCCAAGTACGAGTACCTTGAGGTCTACGGTATTCTTAATGGCATCCATCCCGCCGATACGACTCTTTTGTACGACAAGCTGGTCGACGAGTTGGGGGAGTTGTGAGAGACGGGCTGCGGAGTTTGGGACGCCTTTTCCGAGGAGTATGTTCTTGTACGGTGCATGCTACTCGGGGTGATCATGGATTACAAAGGCTTGGTCGATGCCGGGAAGCGAATGGATGTAAACGCCTACAAGTGTTGCATGTTGTGCCGTACGAAAGGATGTCACAGTCCAGCGCTGGGAAGAATCTTCTACGCATTCTTCAAGCAACATCCTCCTGGTACGCTCTCATCGCTATGTCACGCAGCTTGATTGTTTGCAGCATGTTTGCAACATGCATCAACATGCCTGCAACATACCACATATATGTTGTATTACTTGTGCACGTGCCATGCATCAGGGCCGCCGGAGAACTGCACGCATGAGTTTGTCAAGCGAATGGGCGAAATACACGAGGCACTTTCCAAATCAGGTTGGTCGAAAGCGGACATGGCGGAACGTTTCTCGGCCACCGGATTCAAGTTGCCCGCCGCATTCGCAAGGTTGTCGTACTTTAACTTGGCGTTGGATTGGCTCTATGATCCTATGCACGAAATCATGAACTTGGGAAACAGGCTTGCAACAACGCTGCTTGGGCTGGATTTCAACGAGGCCGCGCGCAACTTTGCCGAGGAGGAGGGCCTGCACCCAGAATGGGGGCAAACGGAGTGGGTGCAGAATTCGAAAGGTGAGTTTTGTATTAGTGCAACATTTCTGTAATTGTGTTCAATATGTCATACACGTGTTGACGGTATACGGCAACACGACAGGGGAACCGCATGAGGTGTACAAAATGACAAACGGTCCATGGGGGATCCCACCGCGTCCGAAGGCTTCGACCACCTTACGTTCTCGGGAAACAGCACTCGCCTTCTTGAAGGAGTTGCGGGGAGTCACCCGGTGGGGTGATGGGCATAAGCATTTGTTGCGCACCTCAACCGCCTCCAACGGCGCAAAATACGCAAAGCACCTCAAGGCGCATGCGGCTTTGAAGGCTTTCGAGTCCAAGTTGTTGGCGGTATTGTCCTCTTGGCCTCGCGATGATGGTGAAGTCGACAATGCGCTGCAGGACATTGTGTCCAAACTGACTATCATCATACGGGAATGCACTGCGCATTCCATAGAACCTCGGGTACGTATTCAATGTTGGTGTGATATGAGTTCCACATGTCACAGGTATGTTGAATATATGTTACAAACGTATTGATTCGTACGTGCAGGATATGGAGTATTTGAGAGAGCAGACCAGACTTTTCTTTGAGGACTTGGAAGCGAATGGTCCTCCACAGTGGCTTGCAATCAACACCCATAAAATCTGGCACTGGGCCGATCTGCTCCTGCGATTCGGACCTGTGCGTGAATGGTGGATGTATGCCTTCGAGTCCATGAATGGCAAGCTAGCTAGGTGGATGAAGAACAATGCGTTCCCCGTGGCAAGCATCATGAACGGCTATCTAAGGTTGAAACCCTTGCGCTCCCTACGAGGCATCCTGACCATGCTCTTGAACCGAGAAAGAGCTACTGCCGGCCGTGTCCCGCGGGCTTTGATGGCGGGCCCCGCTCCCGGCATCGTGGTCACTACCTTCGGGGAGAAGGGCAAGCCATTGGAGCTAACGTCCTTGGAGATTGACCAACTGACCCGCTGGATGCGAGCGAGTATTCCCGCTTACCGAAAGCTTTTTCAACAACATGCTGAGTACGACCTGTTCCGGCGGAGGTGCAACCTGCAAGCTCGCACGCATGTACTATCTGTAGTATACCTGCAACATATTGTCAACTTGTTTCTGTATGTTTATCATATATTGTAAGTATACTAAGAATATGGTGTCATCACAGGGAGAATGCCGCGCGCTCTAAACATGCAAATCCACGTTCTAGGTACCGACAATATGTGGGTGTTGTGCCCGCGATCGCGTTCGGTCCATTCGAGGACCCTGAAGGATGGCTTGGTCGTCAATACACGGCTTACGAGAAGTCGCTCATGATGGGTCCCGAACCCATGTGTTCCAAGTACAACAAGGTGAACATCGGCGGTGTCTTCTATCGCACTAGAGACGGGGACAAAGGGAAAGTGACAACCCAGTGTTTCGTCCGCGCATCCTTCCCCAAGAATGATGCCGATGCCGATGACGAGTGGGAGGACAGGTACGACCTCAACCACCAGTTTGCATGCTTCTTTGCCTTTTCGTATATCTCTGCAACATATATGCAATACGTTCCCAACATACTAAGGATATGTTGTACGTATATTACAAAAAGATTGAACATTTCGTGCGCAGGTATGGTATCATCAACGCCATTCTGCGGGTTAGCATTGGCGGTGTGCTCTACACTTTTTTAAAGTGTGATTGGCTACCCGTGCCCACGGAAGCTCAGATCGCAAGCTTCATAACAGCTGTAGCATATATATATATATCAGTTTGATCACGTTAGCAACTGGTATACTAGCATCATGCTGTAATGCATGAACATTGCATAAGCATATTGCAGTGCATGCTAAATTATATTAGAACCCATGATAGTATAAGGTGCCTGAAAGTAGTCTTAACACCATAATTAGCTTGTCATGTCCTGGTGGAGCCGAGATGCTCTTCAGATCACATGTACATTCTATGGTGGATTACTGGATGGAATGCTCACCTGAGCTTCATGTGAAATCTATACAGCAACTCATTTTGTAATGAGATCATTATGGAATTACAATAATCCCTAAACTTGATATATCATGTTAGATGTATTCAGTGCATGGTATGCTGACTATCTTACATGATGAATTGTCTAGGATATTGTAATATCCAGAACATATCCTATTGTAAAGTGTGTAAAAGTTAACACACACACACTGACAAAAGTGCTAATCAGTAAGCACTGCATGCATACACACACACTGCATTGTATGTATTAACATTCACCGATTCAAAGTGAATTGATTAATTTAAATATCTACTATGTGTATGATAATGTACATACCATTTTCCAAACACATGTGCGTGGAAAATGTCAGTGATTGCGATAGATAAGGGAGCAGGATAAGACAAGATGCTGTAGGGTTGGATGGAGTTACCTCCAGACCCGAAGGCAAGATACTGCACCCATTAAACAGCTGGCAACTGTTGGGTGCAGTCCACTCGTCATTCCACATATCATCGCTGGAGCAATATCAACAACTACGTTGCACATTGACAGTTGATTCAGATCTGATCAGTTCAAATGCATGCAACTCTCAGATCAGTATCTACATGACATCTGATATAGTTGTTAAGGACAAAACACACATACAAATGTGTTGTGTTAAATTGCTGTGATTGTATCAAGCAATGTCCAGATATGTTCTAAATAAGAAATATCATTTTGATAAATCTTAGAGCACAGACCTATGCTCAGAACAGATCATAGTTTGACAAATATCACTAAAGTGGATGTTCCTAACTGGATGTTCCCACTTAAGTTGATAACTTATATATCACCAGAATGTACATTTACTCCTATGGGTTTAAATCAGTAAAACCCAGAAATGCTATCAACCATAGATGTTGATATACAGCACAATTCACTTATTTGCCATGAAATTTATCATGTGCCAAAGTGAAGTTTATTGCAGTCATTCTGTACTTTACATTCCACATATACACTGAGATATGTCACCGAGGCAATATATCAGATAGCTGAAAAAGCTGTAAAATGGGTAAAAATGCTCCACGCATGATTTCAAAATGAAAAATGTGTGCCCATTTTATTTTAAATTATGATTCTATACCTATTCAGGTATCAGGAAAACATAATGACCATGGTCATATCTCGTGTAACACCCTAGATATTAGGTGTGTAATATATAGGGGTATACATGTTGGCTGTAACAAAATACGTAAAAATGCTCCACGCATGATTACAAAATGAAAAATGTGTGTGGATTTTTTTTGCTGATCTGATTATTCAGCTATATCTGAATATTCCCTGATTTATACAGCACTTGTAACACCCTGTAACACCCCTAAAATTAAATGTGTGTCTCAGGGGTGTAACGTACCCTCTGAAAACCACCTTACATTCATTTAGGTATTAAATGCAGTTTTGCTTAAAAACCTTTGCAAAAAAATTATACTGCTTATTTTTTACCTATATTAGGGTTACACATACCATGTAACACCCTAATCATACTATTGGATGTATGGGCCACTGTAACATTACATGCCCTAAAATGCTACTATAATTTCGATAAACTTCGTATTTAGCATTAACATATCATGCTGTTTTTGACACAAACATGATTATGTATCGGGCAACAACCCAAGAACTGTGACAGATGATTCCTATAAGGAATGCATGCTATTTTGAGGTATTGGCAATTGACAACTGCCACTATATCACACACTTCCTTGAGGGGGGAAGAAGGTGGATATATATATATACTTACCTCATTATTATGTACGAATATAATACATGTATGTAAACATACCGATATACCATATATAACATATAAATCACACACACTCAGTTAGACAATTAGCTGAAGGTATTTTTTGTGCTGTGTTTTGTTTTTAGATGGTTACTATCGAAGAGGAAGAGCATGAGATTCCTGATATCAACCCAGATCATTCGACTTGGTTTTTCGACATACTTGGTTCATACGATGCATACAGTCGGTTTAAAATCCCGAAGTGGATCGCTGGTTATGCCGATACACTAACCAGATATGACCATATAGGCTATTATGACAACATCAGTCGCATGAAGCCAGATATGAGCCGGTACAAGGATCCTGCCAATGAGCCTCAGGCACCAGAAGCAGAGTATACAGCAGACAGTCCTCCGATGGTCTTTGTAGATCCAGATGCAGATTCAGTACCAACACCAGCTCCACCAGCTCCACCCAGTTTGGTCCCCAAGGTGAAAATGACACCACCTAGGGAATTCAAAACAGGACAGGACGCAGCGGTCTGGTTGGATACAGTGGACAGATATTTCCAGTTCACTTATCCAGGTGTCAATGGTAAGGATTTGATCACAGTGTTTCTTACTCTCATACAGAATAATGATAGACACTATTTTCAGGTCTTGGCAAAACAGCCATATACCACTTATGAGATGGTCAGACAGACGTTCCTCAGACAATTTGGTAATCCTCATAAGAGATCAGTAGCCAAGAAACACCTAATGGCACTGACTCAAGGAACCCAAACCTTTGCAGATTATTTGCGCACATTTACATCACTGGCTTCTTTAGCAGCAGTTGATTTAAATGATGTGCTAATAAAGGACAGATTCGTCACCAGTATGGATTCTGATCTCCGCAGACAGTTCCAGCTCAGATACCTGACAGAAGAGCAGAGGAACAATCTGTCGTGGCAAGAAACCACACAGGTATTGCTTGATTTGAACTACGTCATTCACTCAAAGCAATCAGAAACCCTTCATTATCGGGGTCAGAAGGAGCAGTCATCTGGAGGTCCAGCCAAGAAAGATAAGGACAGAGGACGTGGCCAGAAGCCATATGACAGATCCAACAAAAATCGGAATTGGAATCAGAGTGGCAGCCAGAACTCCAATCAGAATCGGAACAAGGGAAAAGGTGGTAAAGGCAAGGGCAAAGGAAAAGGAAAAGGAAAATCACAGAATGATAAGACTTGCCATCGTTGTGGTCGTCCTGGTCACATCGAGACGGATTGTTGGGCCACCAAGACCGATGATGGAAAACAGATCAAGGGAAAGCCACCAGCTCAGAATCCTTTTCCGAATCAGAGACAACAGCAGCAGAATCAGGGTGCTAAGGATGGGTCTGGCAAACTCATCAATACCGGATCAACACCTTGGTCAAGGAAATGAAAAGTCAACACAGCATCAATGCAGCAGTTGCAACTCCAGATCCAGTTCCATCAGCTCCAGCTCCTCAGGGAAACTCTCAGGGTACTGCACAGGTACCGGTGTTAAGAGCACCCCGAGGGTAGATCAGCCTGAAGATGCCACTGAAGCAAGTGGCCGGGTTGAGAGTATCTCAGAAGAAGTCCTTTCCAGTCTGACATTACAGTTTCAGCAGATGGACAATCCCTCAGAGCACATCGCACAGATGCAGTCTCAAACAGCACAGCTGAAATCACAGAAGAAGCTGTTGTTGTATAAAGGGAAAGTTTATGGACAGAGTACTCACATTTTGGTAGATCCAGGAGCCACATCGTCTTTCATCGACAGACAGTTCGCTGCTCAGCTTGGTATAGCTCCCACAGATTCTTCATCATTTTCAGTGGGATTGGCTGGAGGAAGCCAACTACCATGCACATCCTATCTTCCCAAGGCTACATTTTCTCTGGGCAAGTATAAGGATGCAGAAGATTTCTACATCATTGACATGAAACCATTCACTGTCATTCTGGGTCAAGATTGGTTGGAGAGGAGGAATCCACACATTGACTTTCATACCAAAAATCTGACGATCACTAGGAAGCATTCATCAGGCTCCAGTATTCGCACAGTATTGTCCGGAGTTGAGCAGACTCCAGACTCAGATGACCTTCCTGAAATGGAATTGGTCAGCGCTACCACCATGAGAAAGCATCTTCGTCGCATTCGGTCCAGTGGTTCGGCTGAAGAAGCCGTAGCTTATCTCTTCTTTCTCTCAGAGGTCGACGGTGAACTGGTCTTTGCAGCATCAGACTCAGACACCACTATGGAAGACCCCGAGGTCACAGCAGCACGTGATCAAGTGAGAGAAGACTTTTCAGACATATTCCAGGAGGATCTTCCAGCTGGTCATAGGCCAGAACGGTTTGAAGGTGGTTATCATCGAATCAACATTGAACCTGGGCATAAGCCACCATCACAGCCAGTACGTACCATTCCAGTACCCATGATGGAGGAGCTCAAACGGCAAATCATTAAATATGTCGAGTTGGGTATCCTTCGTCCATCATCATCACCATATGGGTGCCCAATCATCTTCGCTCCTAAGCCAGGGGGAAAGTGGAGGATGTGTTGCGATTATCGTGCCCTTAACAACATCACCATAAAGGACACATATCCGTTGCCACCCCATGATACCCTTCTTGAACAGCTTAAGGGAGCACGCTGGTTCAGTAAATTTGATTTCAACCAGTTCTTCCACCAAATCCCCATTCATCCAGACGACATTCATAAAACTGCTATTCGCACCAGATACGATTCTTATGAATGGACAGTTATGCCTTTCGGATTGACCAATGCTCCTGCAACAGCACTTCGTGTAGGAAACCGGGCATTCTTTGACTTCATCGACCAGTTCCTTGTCATATTCATGGACGACACTATTGTATACAGTCCAGATTCTGACAGCCATGTGAAGCATGTTCGACAGTTCCTCCAGCGTTGCAGAGATCACCAGTTCTACATCAGGCCTTCCAAGGTGGAGTTGTTCGTCAGATCTATAGACTTTATCGGACATCACATCTCTGAAGCAGGCCTATCCATCACCGAAGACAGAATCCGAGCAGTCATGGCAATTCAGCCTCCAGTGTCTTATGGTCCTACCGTTGGAAAGCAGCCTCTACGCCGTATGGCTAAAGATGGCAAGTCATCCCTTCGGTCGTTCTTGGGCATGGTCGGTCAATTTAGGAGATTCATACCAAAGTTCTCCAAAGTTGCCGAGCCGCTCAATCGTCTCCTTAAAGATAATGCAGAGTTTGTCTGGGAAACTGAGCAGCAGCAGGCATTTGATAACCTCAAAAGTGCCATCTGTAACGCTCCAGTATTGCAGCTTTTAGATCAGAAACTGCCATCTATTATGGAGGTCGATGGATCAGGCACACACGTTGGTCAAGTAATACTCCAGGATCAAGGAAAAGGTATGAAGCCATGTGGTTATCACAGCGTCACTCTATCCGATACACGGAGACGTTGGCCTATTCCTGAGATCGAGCTATTTGCCATTGTGGAAGGCTTCCGATTCTTTCGCCACATCTTGTTGGGAGCTCCTGAGACTATTGTACGCTCAGATCATCAGCCACTGGTTTATTTCCAGACCAAATCCACACTGAGCCCCAAACAGGCACGGTGGTTGGATGAGCTCTCCGAGTACAACTTCCGTATAGAGCACATTGCTGGCGAGAAGAATAAGGTTGCAGACGCACTCACGCGTATCTCTGCACTTTTTGAACTTACTGATTGTCTTCATCATATGGACATCAGCGAGGTCATTCCATCTGCAGATCCTACATTCATTGCTCTTATATCTTCTTCATCAGCTCATCAGCTACACGACATCATTATATCCGAGTATGATCGTGACACATTTGCACAGACTATTTTGGCTAAGCTGACATCATCGACTTCGTCACAGTCAGTCAGCAGCTACAGCTTCGAGCTCATTCAAGGGTTGATCTATCGTAAGACCATATATGGCAGACAGCTGTACATTCCACCAACAGCTAAAGTCCCCACAGATGACGGTGAGATCACACAACTTCGACACATTCTTCTTCATGAGTGCCACTCAGCCACTATTTCTGGTCATGTAGGCAAAAATCGCATGCTTCATCTTCTGCGTAGCCGGTATTATTGGCCAGGAATGACAACGGCAGCCATCAAGTACATTCGGGAGTGCCCCGTTTGTCAGCGCCAGAAAACGAGGCGACACAAGCCTTATGGTCAGGCACATATACGATATTCCGTGCCTAAGACAAAATGGCTAGATGTATCTCTTGATTGGATCACTGACCTGCCTATCACCACTAATGGGCACGACAGTATATTTGTGGTAATGTGCCAATTCTCTCATCGCTGTCATCTCATCCCTTCAGCATGACCTGGACAGCTCAGCATACTGCTTCTATCTATATGCAGCATATCTTCAAGCTCCATGGTCTTCCGAGGAACATCATCTCAGATCGAGACCCCAGATTCACCTCTACATTCTGGCAGACACTGTGGAAATCTACTGGTACGAGATTGTCCATGACGTCATCACACCATCCACAGTCGAATGCTGCCAATGAGAGGAGCCATGCCTTCATTGAGGACATCCTCAGGTATTTTTCAAATTGTTGATTCATGATATGATTTCACCATCCTCTGGTTTATAAACTGATTAAGTAGTATTTTTTTCATCCTCAGGTGTTGTTGCAATGATACTTCAGCCAATTCGTGGGAGGACAAGTTGCCTCTGGTGGAGTTTGCAATTAACAATACCGTTTCTGCATCAACTGGTTATTCACCATTTTATCTCGACTCGATGGCGCAACCACTTTCGCCTCATGACCTGGTTATCACTATTCCGCCAGAAGCTCCTGTTCCAATACAAAGAGCTATTCGAGATCATTTTGACCAGTACTCGGCTGTTCATGCCAACGCGGTAGACAACATTTCCCGAGCAGCAGAAATTAGCCAAGCCAGATTCAATAAGACTCACATGCCTAAGCAGTTTGCGGTTGGGCAGAAAGTTCTTTTACGGACCGAGTTTATCCAATGGACTGGTTTGACAGAGGCAGGCAGACACTTTAAGCGGCCATATATTGGGCCATTCACCATCTCCAAAGTGCTTAGCCATGGACGTGCATACGAGTTAGATTTCGGAAATCTTGATATCCGTATTCATCCGATACAGCCTGTTTCCAGATTAGAGCTGTACAATGACTCGATCCAAGCACCTTTGCCTCTGCCACAGATGATCACCGAAGAAGGGCAACCACTGTTTGAGATATCACATATACTCTCGGATAAGTTCACTAGAGGTGTCAAATACTATTTAGTGCGATATGCAGGCTACGGCCCTGAGCATGACACCTGGGTCAAAGCCACTGAGCTGACCAATGCAGCAGACATTATAGCTGCCTATGAAGGCTAAACATTTATTAAGCCTCATGCCCTTACTTCTTGTAATATATACTAATACATGTCGATCATCTTTATAACTTTGCTCTTAATGTTTTATCATTATGTTGCATAGAAGCGGGAAATTGATCCTTCCTTGCTAAAGGTGTAGTAAGCCTTGTTCAAAATCATACCCTTGCACAGATACGCACACATGCGAGATATCATATCTGTGGATAAATAAAAACTGCTAATGCTACCTTTGCCAGCCGTGGTTTGTCATCGGACTTTTGGCCAATCATCCGCAGCTACCGGAGATTGAGGTAGACGGAGTTGTGATCCTGAGTTGTGCTTGACAAACATAACTAGTAAACAAATTTCACATTAGTACGTGGCGAATCCATTCTCACTCATCGCGATAGATGTTCGTCAAAGCGCGCGTACTGGACCGAAAAAAAAAGGAGTTTGGCAGGCGGGTGAGGATTTAAAGTGGACTTATAAAGACCCTCCGATATCTCGTAAGCAGGGCCTCCTCCGCTGCATTAAAAAGAAGCCATTTCGAAATATTCGGAAGGGGCTCTCCATAGTATTCCTGTGAACTTCGGGGGAGTAAGCTCTCTGAAGGGAGGAAGAGGTGGATGCATTATAGCCGAGAATCGTTCGTTAAATCGTCGATCATCGAGTGTCGACGGCAAGCGCAAATATCTATCCGTAACGTAAACCTCGGAAGATACCTTGAAACGTCACTCTGAAATACGATACGCAATTCATGGGGGCTACATCCTAAGAACTGTAGGGCTAAATGCCTAAGGTGAGGGACTAAAGTGGACTCAGTTCCCCCCAATAACCTAAAAACACCATGAGGGACGCCTCAAATCGGTGTAAGAAGACTGGTACCAGCAAGAAGCGACAACAACAAAGACATCATAGACATATACAAAGGTATGCCCGTTGTGAGGTCACAACTCTTTTAAGAGGGGAGATCTGTCAGGGTCATGACCGATGACATATGTGTCATACATGTCATACGTGTCATACCTGTCAGACATGTCATACCATGTCATGTCATGTCGTGTCATATATTATTATGACAGTCGTCAGTAGGTCGACCATGACTGTACATGTCGAGTCGCGTCATATATTATTATGACAATCGTCAGTACGGTCGACGATGACTGTACATGTCGCCAGATGATAATGTCACATCATCATGGCATCCTGTCATCGAGAGTTCGTACGTCGAACTCGAAGATGGCAAAGCAAAGATACATCTTGAATACAAACAAGAACCATCTTGGCTTTTAAGCATGTGCGGAACACGCATGCACAGTATGAACGAACTAGTCGTTATTACGATACTGGTCGTTCAACCTACGTCTCGGGTTCACAACCCAATGGCGGTACCATCTAAGATGATGGGAGACGTATGGTACAAAAGTGAGGAAGCGTTGTGCTTCAGCAGATCTTCTTACAGAGACTGCACTCACAACCCGCTATTACGTACACTCGCATTGCTGTCCCACTTTGCAGTGTTTATTTGTATATTGATAATATATTCACGGCGCCTGTTTATCCAGCCGTATCACCTTTAGTATGGGACACTCATACCCCTGCACTTTCCGATAAGTGTTTTTGCTCAATATATTGAGTTTGATGGCCTTTACGGGGTTGGGGGACCTTGCTCAACTCACAAATATGGATACCAATACTTCTCAAGTAGGTGACTAACGTAGAAGTTATGGCGCTTTCCGCGCTCATACTGATCCTATACTGCAAAATCTGAATTCGCCCTTTAAGTGTTAACGGTTCGGGATATTTAATTGTCCCCATGACATGGTCCACTTCGGGTTTAGCGGTCACAACAATGGTATTCTTTTTTTAACTTGATGGTCGGTACATGCTAGCTTCCGGGAGAGCGTGTAAGTATAATTCCTCATTCATTTCCTGTCTTAGGCCAGCAAGTGGAAAAAGTTTCGATGGCTGTGTTTTGATGTATGTGGTACCTTTTCCAGGGTTTAGTAGTTTGGGCTTTTCTGAGATTTCTTCAGCAATGATTTTCCTTAGTTCGCCATCTTGGGTTGTTCTAAGACTATACAAACTATTATTATGTCCTGAGCATTCAAGTTGGATGTGTTCGAAGGTGCATTTTGTATTCTGTTGGCAGTAGGGGCAGTTTTCAGTCTCGATTTTCCCCAGTTTAAATAATCGTGCTGGAGAGGCTTGGAGGCCCAGGAGTTCTCTGCTTCTAGAAGCAGTGAAACCTTTAGGTGTTATTTTGGAAATATCTTTAGTGGGGGTGGTGTTATTCTCGTTGAGCATCCTCAAAAATGTGTTTTCCGGGTGTAGGGCAACGATGAAGCCATTTTGAGAGTATATATAACAATTCCACCTCGTATCAAGGCCCAATTATCATTAGTATGGAGTTACCATAGTTGCGATAAGAATGCGGCCCAGGTGACTCTTAGTCCAAATGCTATTGGTAAAAAAACATGAAGTAAAGGTACCATTTAAAGCACCTTTTTGAATATGTGAAAATAAGCAACCAAGATTTTCGTAGGGTGCCTGACTTTGCTGCATTCAAACACGATATATATAGCGATTTCTGACCGCTTAACCATGCCCACCCAACCAATATATAGGTGCCAAATAGTCATGAACTCATGGGATATGACCTCTAGAGGCCATCTGACGGTCCCCGCGAAAAATCGTGAAACGGTGGTCCTTGTCATAGGACTACGCGCGTTTCTGGTCCTACCACAAGGACTTCCGGGCAGCGTAGCCACAAAACTATATATCTAACAGGATTGTATCGATACCGAAAAACCAAACCGATATAGAGCCTTGGCCTGCATAGGGTTACAACACTCCTTGCGACTTGGACATGGCCCTTGTTATCGGCTTAAATATTTTAATTGTCATTATTCGAAAACCGGTTGCGTGCTTGCCTCGTTGCGTGGGTCGGGCGGTGTGGAGTGGGCTTGTTTGTGTGCGGTATGTTTTTGTTTTAGGCGCGACGTTCACTTGTGTCATCAAAGTTGGCATGTGTCACCTTCCGTGACTTGTAAAGTAACTTAAAAAGTTAGGTCTAAGTGATTGAGTGCACTCAGACTCACGTCATCGTCAGGCCAATTGAAAGTCTGTAGTCTCAGAAAACATCAGATTGACCAATCGTTTTATTTGACAAGTTAGTAGTCACGGACCGCGGTACACGGCACGCGACGGCCCGTCAAGCGAAGGGCTCGCACGCTCGCACATCGCAGCTCCGTCGCGTGCGTCCCGGGGACGCCGTCCCCTTCCGGTTCGGTTCCGGCTTGGTATGGTTGGCTTGCCGTCGCGTGCTCGCGTGGGAAGTCTCTTCTGTTCTTCACCTGTAGCTGTTACAAGACGTTCAACAGCTGAAAAGCGAAGGAAATCAGGTGAGCTCTGAGATAGTCTGAAATTATCGATACAGCATCCCGCCGTCAAGAACAAGGGGATAATCGTCTGATAGAATTCGTGCGCTCATTGCAATTTATAACATTTGCACCGCACAGTGTCCATATCAGCTGAGGTGAAGTTGTCCTCTACTTTAAAGTCGCATCGCATCGATGGACCGTTCGCCCTGCTACATCTTGAAGGCGTGCACTTTGTTTGTCTAAGATTTTGACTAGGTAGATCAACGATCAAAGCACAATTTGGGAGGAAAGCCATGTCTTTTTTTGCCTTTCGAAACCGAGCTCAGCTGCTCGTCCCCCAGCTGTCGAGATGGGCGGCATTCTCGCGCGCGTCGAAAAGAGGCAGTAAACGTGGAGACCGCGGAGACAAAAAACAGAACTTTGTGCCTGGTATGGGTTCTTCCGAGGTATGGGATATTTTGGCACACCTCTTAGGATAGCCTTTTGTACCTGCCATGGTAGCTGCATAGAGTTATCGGCATCGCAAAGAGACGGGCCACAGCGAGCGCTTAGTCCTACGAGATCTGTCCTTCTCCACCCTGCCATTATCCTGCATGGCCGCTCTCTGACATAGCTTGCAGTGATGATATGCACGCGGTCGACTATGCGCTGTCTCTTATCCTCTGCGCATTGTCGCACACCACAGTTGCCGACCGCTGATCACGCCGTAGGGTTACATGCGTGTTCCACAAGATCCTTCTTTTCGCACAATTCCGAAGGGGATTTGTAGAAGGGTATTGTCCACGCGGCGGTACGCGAGCCTGCCGGCGGTGCAGAAGTTGTCTCTGTGGCGCTACACGAGCCTGCTTGCGACACTTTGTGCACAGGTTGTGTTCGCAGCTTTGCACTGGCCCCTACTACTGGGCAGAAGTAGCCGTCGTACACGCTTTCCTTTTTGCTTCTATTTTTTCCTCTAAAGGTTGAGTCGTGCGACCATCGCCACGCCTGCTTAAGTATGTAAGAAGTACGTAACAGCAGAACAGTGGGTGAAGGGGCGTGCCCGAGGTGTCCCCGAGGGTGCGACAGGCGCCGCGGCTGCGCGAAGTGATGCGCGAGCTCCAAAAGCAAGTTCATCCCGACAAATTTACCATGCATCCAGAAGCACAGGCCGTCAACCAGGAGTCACTCTCAGTCCTGCAGGTGCTTGCATACCAACTTCAAACCAGAACTGACACCTGGCTACAGGGAATAGGTTTTGGGTACCCGCTCAGTGTGATATCAGTCCACTAGGTTTTGGGTACCCGTGCGCAACAACATGGTGCAACCCTCGACAAGAGGGGCCATGGAACAGCAGAACCTCATTCCTGAAACAGCTCTCGTCAGGCAATTCAACGTGATCAGCTGCGAGAGCTTTATCAGCCTCATTCCTGCAGCAGCTGCATCTGTCCTCACGTGTGCTGCCATACGATCCTGGTTTTGCCATACTGCGCAAATGATGTGATCATGTTGTATATATCGTGAAGGGAACCCCGGCGAGAGCGACAGTGCAAGCTAGGTTTAAGGGCGCACCTTCATGCGTGTTCGGTGTCTCGAAAGCTTCCCTCCCTCCCTCTCAACGCCGTATATTCTTTCACGATCGACCCCTTGCGGCACCCTGAATTTGACATATTGCCCTTTGCCAACCAGCGGCCGCAGGGCGGGCAGATGCTCTGCTCAAGCGTATGCACTTGATGCATGTGTGTTGGCATATCTGACCTATAGGGCCTTCCGCGTCGGACTAATGCGAGACTCATGATCAGCAGTGTATTGTCGGTCGTTGTGTCGGATGAATACGCAAGAGCCTTCGGGTGACGAAGTCCCATCCACAACCTCGTCCTCGTCCGAGTAGCTTCAGCTTGCGGCAGCTGTCATCGGCTTGAGGCAAGACCGCTGACGTGGCTCTTTGGACCGCTCAGGGCTTTCTCAGCTCGGTGAAAAAGCTGCAAGGTGAATATCCGCCAGCCGGTGTGCACCGTCTCAAGTTCCACATCAGGTGAGATGCCTCACACCCGATTTTCCTCGGGCTGAAAGCTCTCATCTCATAGCCCCTCGCGCTCACAAGCCTGCCGCCGCCGCGCCCAGCTTCTGCGCCTTCCTAGCCTATTGCTAGCTTCCGCACCGCCTGCAACGGCACACATCCGGCTCCTACCCAGCGGTGCGCATTGACAGTGGGCGCGGAGAGCGCACGCAGGGGTCGGAACGACGAGCTGCGACAAGTAGGCACCGTCCTCAAGACCACAGGGGGCGATTGCCGGAAGGTCCGGTCCTCTCTGACTTCTCGCCACCTCAACGAGTGCTTCCTGCAGCGATGCTGCCCTCGGGGCGCCGGCCTGAAGTCCTCCCAGTGCTTCCGGCTGCCGGAATGGCCTCTCACGACTGGGACGTAAAACACTGATATCAGGAATGCCCGGTTCAGAGCTGCCCGTTGTGGCAGTGAGCAAGGCTTGGTGCTGGTGCTCTCTCGTGCCCTCCCAGGGGTAAGCAGGGCCCTCCCAGGGGTAAGCAGGGCCCTCCCAGGGGTAAGCAGGGCCCTCCCAGGGGTAAGCAGGGCTGTGCAGGACGTCGCAACGGCTCACGCGGCTTCGGCGGGGTGTTCGGTGTGCGCAGCTCGTGGAGGTGTCACTCAGCGGCCTGTTTACACACTGCGGCCTGTCACCTATCTTCCGCTGGGACCCGGGGTACTGGGTGCGCACCACCGCCTGTCGCCTATCTTCCGCTGAGCCCTGGGGTACTCGCTGCTCGCGCCTTCGCCGGCACACCCGGCACACCCGGCACACCCGGCACACCTGGCTCATCCAGCTCACCCGGCACACCCGGCACCCGGCACACCCGGCTCACCCGGCTCACCCGCTCACCCGGCACACCCGGCACACCCGGCACACCCGCACACCCGGCTCACCCGGCTCACCCGGCTCACCCGGCACACCCGGCACACCCGGCACACCCGGCTCACCCGGCACACCCGGCTCAACCGGCACACCCGGCTCACCCGGCTCACACCTGGGCACCTCGCATCGCGCGTATTGGAGGCTGGAGGCTCCATGCTCACCCCCAGTGTGGAGCAGCATCGGCGCCTCCGCAGAGAGCACAAACCCAAGTCGATGACGGTCACACCGGAGCTCAGCGCGGCTGTCACAAGTGTTTGTCGATCTCCGAGCTCCTCCGAGTCGCCGCACTCACTCCCGAGAGCAGCGACCGGTGTGCGCGGTGGGAGGGGGTGTGCAATGTGACGCGGTCGCTGCTGGGTTTGCGGTTCCGGTCAGGAAATGAGCGAAGTCGATGACGGTTTGCTGAAGCCGGATCCCAGCGAATCTGCATCCTATTCCCCCCCTCCCACCTCCTCCCCGCCCTCACCTCCGCCTCAGAGCTCTCAGCCGGGTGGGTCTCCTCCCCCACACCACCCAAGGCACACACATCGGTCCGAAGAGGGGCACACATACATTTTGATGCTGCTCCACCCTTGGGTTGGAGTCCAGACCCTTTCCACTTGATATGGGTGCTCGAGTTTCAGCTTGGGCACCGGGAAAGTCTCGCAAGCAAAAAGGCAGGCGCCACTGTGGGGATGACTTGGGTCAGGGGAAGGCACCTGCTGGGCCGCTGTTGAGCAGTCACGCATTCTAGTGTGGGCAGCTTGTCACATTCCAGTGTGGGCAGCTTGTCGCGTTCCAGTGCGGGCAGCTTGTCGCGTTCCAGTGCGGGCAGCTTGTCGCGTTCTAGTGTG
>LGRX02018132.1:40920-53034 GCA_001247695.2 Cymbomonas tetramitiformis
CCTGCAAGATCGGCTAAATCCACGAGCCGGGGCCCCTCCTGCAAGATCGGCTAAATCCACGAGCCACCCCCTCTGCAAGATCGGCTAAATCCACGAGCCGGGGGCCCTCCTGCAAGATCGGCTAAGCCAATGAGGCGGGGCCCCTCCTGCACTACTTGCGAATACATTTTAGAGGGCTGTATTACTTGCCAGCAAGAAGCGGGAATTTTGATGCGCGAAGCCTGCTGTTACCGGCACTTGCTGAGCACGGGCTGGGGGCTTGTGACTACTCTGCAGGCCGTCGCCGCAGTCCCGTGGCTGATCGGCCAGGGGGATGGCCAAGTGGAGATCATTACAAATGATGTGCTCCCGGAGTTTGAGGGCAGAGGTGGGGCTCCGCAAATCCCGCGCATCCTGGACTTGAGTGAGCACAGAGCATTTCTGTGCAAACCAATCTCGATGCAACGGCAAGGTTGGTAGGGCGAGGGTGCCAGGTCTACTACCGGAGACTCTCACAGAGGGTCAGTAAAGACAGCCAATGCATGCCCCAATCAGAACTCCCGATCAGAGAGAAGAGAGGCGTTGGCACGTATGTATTTAGAATGAGTCCATATTCTTTCAAGTTCAGAAGCATATGTGGATATTGCCCCTGGTTGCAGGTTGGGAGATTAGTGAAGCAGCGACACGCATCTGGCAAGGGGAGAGAGACGAAGCTTCGTTGAAGAAAGGACTCAACAACGCCTCACAACTAGCCATCGACCGCCTTCTGTACCACACACGAGCGTTCGAGGAGCAGGAGAATGAGGAACAGTAGAATTTAGTGAAATTTATTGATTATTTGAGCTTTTTGCTGCCTTATCCAAATGCTCTTTTACAGGGATTCAGATGAGGCCATCAATGTGCCATGTGGATATGTGTGATGCCTCAAGATATTGTATGTGCATACGGTATTCACAAACGATTGCAATGATGACCTGCATGTGTTGCAAAGCTAGCGCATGGGCACAACTTGAGCTCTGCCAATTCTTGCTGATTAAGACGATTCCTGTGCAGGTGGCAAGGAAGGTAGTTGTGTAGGCATTTGCTCTTATTGGACTATGCGAATAAGTGGGATGCACCGACACACTCCACTAATCGTATTTTTGCTATTGCTTGATGGAGGACTCATCAAACTTAAATAACTTGATAATGTATTATCATACAACTCAAGAGATTTGATGTCTGCAACGTCTAAAAAACGAGGTCGATGCTGTTTCTTGTGTAAATGTTTCCGAAACTACAAGAGACCTATGCGATACAAGGGGAACACAATCTGTGTTGTCGGACGGTCAAGCAAATGACTTTTGGAGGTACAAAAGTGACTTTTGGAGGTACAAAAATGACTTTTGGAGGTCCAAAAATGGCTTTTGGAGGTAAAGAATGACTTATGGAGGTCCAAAATGACTTTTGAGGTACAAAATGACTTTTGGAGGTACAAAAATGACTTTTGGGTACAAAAATGACTTTTGGAGGCTCAAAAATGACTTTTGGAGGCACACGCCTAACTTTTGGGGGTACATACCTGACTTTGGGAGGTACAAAATCACTTTTGGAGGTTCAAAATTGACGTTTGGAGGTTTAAAAATGACTTTTGGAGGTACTAAGAAGACTTTTGGAGGTACATAAATCACTTTTGGAGGTTCAAAAATGCCTTTTGGGTACAAAAATGACTTTTGGAGGTACAAACATGTTTTTTGGAGGTACAAAAATGACTTTTGTATGCTTAGTAGTGATCACAATAATTTTTGGAGCTCTTAAGACTGAGTGCTTAAAGTTTTGGACCTAGGGTACCCTACAAAAATATATAATGCCAAAGACACTTTATATAAAGTGAATAAAATGGAATCTTTCATTTTTGGACCCACTTTTGGATCCAAAAATCAAGGTCCGTGATTTATACCAAAATGTATAATTTTGGAGGTATACCTCCAAAAATAATTTCGGGACCCACAAAAGTCATTTTTGTAGGTACAAAAGTTATCTTTGTACTACAAAAATAACTTGGTTGGCATTTTTGGATGCGAAACACGATTTTTGGAGGTTTTGTATGCAAAAATTTGGAGGTACAAAATGCCATCGTAAGTAGGGCCCTCACTCCCGGACATACTCCCCTACGGTATTCCTAATTCCCTTTTGTAGTTGACAATTCTTATACTGTAATTGGCACGAATGATGACGAGGTATCCTGAACCTCCATCCACCGCTGGATCGTTTGAGGTGTCATGTCATCCGACGTCAGTTCAGCGGTTCGCAGCAGCTGCACACGACAGTTCAGAACTTCAGAACCTGCTCAAATGGAGAGCTGCCAGATGTATTCACCAAATCAACGCAAGAACAGCTGCTTTGGTTCTGGTTCGAATCCCAATCTCGTTATGTTTGAAGTCTCCCTGCCTGCAAGTGTGCAGTTGACGGGCAATCATCCGACCAGAAGATCCGATCATTCGATTAAGAAGAGGCTGCTTGATTACCGATATAATCTCAACCTCTTTTTGTTGGCTTAGGTTGTGCATTTCCGCGGTGTCAAGGGATCCTCCACTACGCTCCCGGATGTTCGAAACGTGAAGCTCCAAGACAGATCGACTCGGAAACGAGTGAAGGCTTTACGTGGGTCACAAGGGACCATACGGCGTGGCCGCATTCTCGGAACTGCTTTGCTTCGTTGATGACATCATATTTTGACTTCGGATGAAGTAAGAGTGTATCAACGTACCGTACATGTTTGGACACAAGCTGGAGAAGGCACAATTTCGCGACTTTGGAGCTGGGTGCGAAATATAGTTACTGTATACATTTACTGCGGATATAAGTTATTCGCACCCATTAGTTTATTTAATTACACTCTGGCTCACTACAAAGCGACGCTGCAAACAACGCGTAGACATACGAGCGCTGGGCTTAGACATCCCAGTTTGAGTCTTGTTTCGACATGCTGCCACGGAAAACAATGTTTGTGGAATACCTTCTGCGCGTCTTGGTGAAAGATGTCCAAAAGTCTCTGGTACCCCGTGCTTTTCCCAGCCGTTTCGTCAAATTCCTTGCGACGGTATTGGAGAAACCGTCTATTCCCGCCGAATATTATTTGTTGATGCTTGACGTTCGTCGAAGTATACAGTCTTCCCACTCCCGGCAGGCTTTATATAGCTACCAAGTACTCAAGCGCCCGGACCACGTTCTTTATCCAGCAGGAGCGCAGATATCTGAACCGAACCCACGCAGCCTTCAGTTGCGGGCGGCGCGATGCGAACGAGTTGTTTATGGGTAACGAGGATCTCTTCATCAATTGCCTGCGCACAGTACCTCGGCAGCGCGCGCGACGTCTGCAAAATAATGACCGTATCGAAGGCTTATTGGCAGCACGACTGTATCCATGGACCCGCAGAACGGCCTCTCTGGCAGTCTATCCGAGCCGATCCCGGAGAGAAGGTTGAGCAAGTCATACCGATGATTCGTCTCGGTGCGCGGTGTGTCGAGCATCTGGACCCTCTTCGCTGCGATCAGATTACTTGGAAGCACATCGAGGAGTTGGTAGAGCGGTGCAATGCTCTGAGAATGATATATTTGGGAATTACGGTGACCCTTACTGTCGCAAAAAAACATCGCGAAATGTCGAGTCTCCTCGTGGTGGCCCGCATTCAGCTGCCTCCACATGTCGGGCGATCAAAACTTGTAAATTAGAAGTCGCAAATTAAACGGACGCAACACGCACCACACAGCAGCATGATGCGCAACGAAAACAAGCATGTGGTTGAGGATAGATCGCCTGCAAGTGTGTATTGTGCATATTATTAATTGATAATCTGCCATGCGCCGGTGCCAAGAACATGGCCTGAGCGTTTTAAATATAACAGGGTGCACCCAGCGGGCCCCCGGAAAAATCGGGACGCATACATCCTGCGTGAAGGGGATTCGGGTCATCCCATGCGTACGAAGCATGTTTATATATAGCTTGTGTACGTGAAGTATCCTTACAATGTGTGTAATACATCACGCTCTCACCGATTTAAATAATGTGTGTTCGGGTCATTAACGACATATTAACTATGACCTACCATAACGCACTTGCATGTATCGAGCAACAGAGGCATCCGATAGTACATTTAGACCTGCGACCTTCATGCGTATGCCTAACACGCCACATGCACGCACACACGACGCTTTCCCCGCCCCGTACAGGATTGCAATAGCAATTATTCGGAGATGACGGACGCACTAGCACACACACATACACACACTGATGTCCGGGGCTCATATTCGACCCGTTGCCCATAATAGCATGTGTGTGCGTGTGTGTTGTATTGCACGAAGAAGAACACATGCGTATAATACTAAGTATGCAATGTGATACAAGCACGGCAACATGTACGATAAGGCGCACCCGCTTACAGCAGTATTATAGAGTGGCGTCGTTATACAATATATGATTTCCCCAACGATGTATGAATCAAGCCACGATGGGTTCGTAACAAAAGCTTGCAAGTGTACATGAAACCCAGATGATGCCGTTTTCGAGCAAGGCGCAATAGCAGCCCACAATCCACCACGAATCTTCTCCTCGTGTCCATGCAAGCCTGAGAGATTTTATTTATCAACACACACGGCCTACTTATCCTCGTCAGTGGATACTTCTAGTTCTACTAAATCTTCTAATAGACAGCATCTTGGCCACAAAATTCTCTCCCACTCTCGAGAGATGTCGAAATGGACGAATGAAGCCATCGGGCTCAGAGGAGGGGTCTGTCGAAGTGATGTGCAATCTTGGGCTTGAGCTTCTGGCGGATCTTCTCCTGCAAGCCTTGCAGATATTCCTGCACCCTTTGCTGTTTGATGCTATCGTGCGCGCGTTTGTACTGTTCTTGACTCGGGAAAAGTGGATCAGCAACACCCTCCGGTATTGAGGGGCATTGCGCCGCGTGTCGGTGAGCATCTGCACGGTCGTTGCATGCCTGAGAGCACCACCCGCAGAAGTAGCCACGGCAGCCATGTCCTGCGCCACGTTGAGGCACGTGTTGCACGGCCGAGCACGCGTCCCAGTCAATAATTGCGCGATGGCAGTGCGGGCAGAAGAAGTTCAGGAGGGTCTCCTCGATGTGCCGTTGCGCAGCTTCCACCGTGCGGGTCTCCTCGTCCTGCGCCCGCATCTTCTCCAGCTCCGCAGTACGCTGTTCCGTCCCCCCCTTCGCGCATGATACTGGGAGCCCATGCTAGCAACTGCCCGTAGCTCGAGCGTGACCGTGCCACTCTACTAGGACAACTGCCCGTGGCTCTAGCGCTTTGCTCTCTGGACACACGAGACTCTGTGTAAGGACAGTGCCACGTGGCGCGGGCATGATCGTGCGTGAGGCTATGCGCAAGCACAGCGGTATAGAGTTGGAGCGCGCGAGACTTTGCGAGGAGGGGTCCCGGGGCTTGAGTTCGTGAGGGTCTGCATCAGGCAGATTGCCAGGTGACACTGGATGACAAGTTGTGGGCATACCCAAACTTTGTTTTGATCGTCGATCTCCTGCACCACCTGGGCCTCTTTGCGCTTGATCCGCGCGTGAAAGTAGCGCTGGAAAGCCGCCTCCGACACGCCTTGCGCCAGCTCAGTGTCCGTGTAGGGCATGCTGTCGCATTTTCCGACCTGCACACATAGCGCAGCCCAGCGCACTGTCTACCTGTGCAGCCATCCCGTCTGCATACATCCATGCGCGCACATGCTGATGCGTACATGTGCCCACTCGTGACGCAACATCATGCAAGGCCGAACAGTCAACCCCAGCGCAAGAAGTGATAGGCTACTGTTACTGCTACTATTCCAAGTCTGAGTACATCACGGTGCGGGCTAGTTCCCTTGAAGCGCGTGCAGGATGGCAAGGGTGCAAGGAGGGGGAGGGGGGCACCATCTTGCTGACAGGGCAACAAATCTGCTCCTTATTCGCGTCCACCTCTGCATCGCAGTGTCTTGACAAGCACTCACGGCACACGAAGTGCGGGGCGCCCTGCCGGTTCGAGCACTCCAGACCCTCGACTAGCTGCCAGCGTCCTTTGCATGCGCCGATGACGCAAGTGCGTGATTCACCCATCCTCCAGGCGGCCGCCGCGGTGAAGTACGGATGACGGGAGGCCTGCGCGGCGGAAGGGCGGCCTCCCGGGTAATTCAAGGTGAGGCACTGGACGAGATCCACCACCTCAGCACTAATGAACTCCTCATCAACCATCGCAAGCAGCGCCTCAACCGTTTTGCCGAAGGCAAACATGTCGGTCGCAGGCGTCGGACATGCGCCATCACGCCCGAGCTCCGGCGCAAGGTACCCTGCAGCAGCCACCCGCCACTGCACGGATGTCATAGAGAAGCACCGGGTTTGCCGGAGTCAGATGACGTGGCACTTGGCACTCGACACAGCATCGACGGCGTAATCAAATCATAGCGAAATGCACAGGGACCATGTAGATCTAAAGGCAACACCTAAGGTCCCCTCGACATGGGTGATGGCCATCGTGGTCCTCGCCGCGCTATCTATGCTGATGTCGAAATCGGCCAGGAACGACCGCCCGAGGCTGTCCACCAGGATGTTCTCCGGCTTGATGTCGCAGTGCACGATGCCGTTCCAATGCAGGTGCGCCACCGCCTCCAGCACCCGCAACAACGCCAGCCGCAACGCCATGTCATCGGGAGCCGCGTCACCGCGCACCCACGAGCTCAGCTGCCCGTGCTCGTAGAACGGCAGCTTCATGGCGATGCGCTGCAACCCGTGGTCGGCGGGCTGCCAGAAGAAGAGCCCGAGCACGGGCACAATGGCGGGGTGCTGCAGGCGGCGCAGCAGCGACGCCTCCCTCCAGATCATCCGCAGCCGCTCTGGGTTCTCCTCGGGAACTTCGAACACCTTGAACGCTGCCCAACAGCAAAGCGCGCCACCCTCGCCCATGCATCTCATGCCCTACGGCGATTTAGTCATCTAATGCCAGACTCAGAAAGAAATCGCAGCAGTCAGATTCACGCTTATTTCTCGTTTCCGCATGACACACTTAACTCTGCCGAGCGGACTCAGAGTGTTAAGCGTTGCCTAGCAGTGTGTTAATCACGCACAAATTAGTAAACATGAGCATGATCAGCTCATGGAACGCCACAAGATCTGCGGTGTTTAGGTGGGACACCGAAAGAAGCAAGTAGCCTCATGCACGTGTAGGGTTCGATTGACGTGCTTTGGAAAGCAGCGTTCCACTGCGCATGTCACGAATGCACGCCAACCTTCGTTCATTTTGGAGGAACCCTGCGACGTTCTGACGAGATGGGCCGAACTCAGTACAAGAGAGTTCGCGTAGGAGCAAGCGGGGGAGGAGCCCTACTCTTGGGAAGAGGTCCTGAAGATCTTTCCCCCAAAACCCCAGCCAGAGATGCATTATCTGTCTGGAGGAGGTGGTCATGGACGAAGATCGGCTGGAGTGTAGTGGTTTAGGGTGTGAATGTAGAGACAAATATATGCATATTGCTTGCCTTGGCCTGCATGTAGGGAAAAGTGCCTCTGGTTGGGTTACTTGCCCGTGCTGTAGACATGACTGGTTTGAATAAAACCTCCTTGAGCATCTTTGTACATTGTAACACCTTCCTTGCCTGTCTTTATTATGCTGTTTATTTATGCAATGCATGATTTGATTTTTGTCCTTTAAAAATGAACACGCAGATCTTCTGATACATATACACGTCGGATCGAGCGTTGCCGTATCTAGTAGTTGCATATGATCGGTTGAAGAAACTCAGCGTGGGGAATAGCGTGATCCCACGTTCAACCGCATCTAATGTAGATTGAATATTACTTAGAAAAAGTAGCTTTCCGCAAATCTGTTTCTAATTCGTTCCAGCCAAGTCGCCACGCTGAGTTTTTAGCCTTTGACCAGCCCAACTAGGGGGCATTGACCCCGGTGTCAAAAACATTGTTGACACATGGCAAACTACAACCCCGCAAAATTTACGGTATGTGACGGTCTGCGATATGGTTTATCAGTTTTCCGTGAATACTGATCCTCGGATCCACGAAATCATTCTATCAGTCAGGTTTCGGTATAATCCTATCAGTGTATAATCACTGTATGGCATGACAGCAATTCTGCCCCACTAAATATGGGCTTAAATCACCGTATGCCCCCAACTTGAATGGATGGGCGGTGACGTTAACACCGATTACAATATTGCAATCCGAATTGGTGCCTCGAAAAAATCCCTCACATCTCAAATGCTCGGATTTGACGATCCAATTTGGCGCATAAAAAAGACGGGACACGTTGGACATGCTCAGAACACAAAAACCGCGTACTGCCGACAAGGGATGCAGATGCTACGGACAGCCGTGCATGAAGCAGGAGCTACATGCGCACAGTGTCGCAGCAGTGAGCGTGAACGCGCCAGGATGCCATCAGGCGCGAGCCCTTTGCAGTCGTGTGTTCACACCCGCACCCACCCTCTACATAAGTGTTCTGCCGTATCGGTCGAGAGGGAGCAAACGCACCGTATGTGACGCCCCCTTGATGACCTTGGTAGACCTGGAGCACAAGCCAGAGCGCCCTCAATACTGCCTTGTATGACCCGGTCATTACCCTCCCTGTCATTACCCTCTTGAAAGCTGTGTTTATGCCCGTCTGCTGTCGTCTGGTGCCACATCTGCTGCCGTCCGGAAAGATGCCCAATAATACCAGCTGTTGTGAGTAGATCCGACAAGAACGTGTGTCAAAAGAGGGTAAAGGAGCCTCAGACGACGACAGGCATGGCGTGACATAACAACAGGCATGGCGTGGCATAACAATAGGCATGGCGTGACACAACAATAGCCATGGCGTGACATAACAACAGGCATGGCGTGACACAACAACAGGCATGGCGTGACAGAACAATAGGCATGGCGTGATATAACAACAGGCATGGCATGGTGGGAGATGACAACAGCTATGGCGTGACACAAAAACAGGCATGGCGTGATACAACAACAAACATGGTGTGGCACAACTACCGGCGTGACGTGTGTGTATGCTTATCCTTGCGACTCCTTTGGCACCCCGTAGCCACAGGAGACTGCACTATGTACCCACGCCGGGAATCAAAGGATTCAGCACACACTTCGGGACACTCATCCAGATTCTCCGGAGCTCACTAGTGAAGAATGGGACCCCCTAAGCCTCGCTGAGCCACCCGAGCCCCTCTGCATCTGCACCGCCAGCGCACTGCCGCCTTGTGCCTGAAGCCGGTTCATCCCTGCCCCCCGAGCTGCGCGAGCCATATCTCCACCACCAAGCCCACGCGCAAGACCACCCCTCTGCTCCCTGAGCCTCACTGGGCCACCTGAGCCCCTCTGCGGCTGTCCTGCCGGCGCACTGCTGCTGTGTCTCTGGAGCCGGCTCACCTCCGCCAATCGAGCCACCCCTCCACCACCAAGCCCACACCCCACATCACCCCGCTGCCCCCTACAGCCTGGTCCCAAGAGAGCTTGCCCACCCACGCCACGGCCAGAATGCCCAAGCGCTGTCCCAAGGGGCTGAGAATGATAAACTGGGTTGCCCTCATCCAAACTTGCGCATCCGCCACCGACTTGCGCCTGTAGCCCTCTACCCCCAGCACCAACTCCTCGTGACTGGAGCCCTTGCGCAGATTGCCTTGCGAGGTGGCCGCGAACTTGAGCAATGCGCTCCACACTTGCGGTGTAACTGTCACGCCGCACTGTTCCTACTTGGGGTCCCATCCCCCAAGTTGCCTGTGTGTCCCAAGCCCTCCCGGTGGCCGATAGTTCGTGACGTGTGTGTGTGTGCGTATCCTTGGACCGACTCCTTTGGCACCCCGTAGCCACAGGAGACTGCACTATGTACCCACGCCGGGGATCAAAGGATTCAGCACACACTTCGGGACACTTATCCGGATTCTCTGGAGCTTACTAGTGAAGAATGGGACCCCCTAAGCCTCACTGAGCCACCCGAGCCCATCTACATCCGCACCGCCAGCGCACTGCTCGCCTGTGCCAAAAGCCGGCTCATCCCTGTCCCCGAGCTGCGCGAGCCATATCTTCACCACCAAGCCTACGCGCAGGACCACCCCTCTGCTCCTTGAGCCTCACTGGACCCCTTGACCCCTCTGCAACTGCCCTGCCGGCGCACTGCTGCTGTGTCTCTAAAGCTGGCTCACCTCCGCCACCTCTTCACCACCAAGCCCACATTCGGGACCACCCCGCTGCCCCCTACATACCTCAGAGCCTGGTCTCAAGAGAGCTTGCCCACCCACGCCACGGCCAGAATGCCCAAGAGCTGTCCCAAGGGGCTGAGAATGATAAACTTGGTTGCCCTCATCCAAACTTGCGCATCCGCCACTGCCTTGCGCCTGTAGCCCTCTACCCCCCGCACCAACTCCCCGTGACTGGAGCCCTTGCGCTGATTGCCTTGCGAGGTGGCCGCGAACTTGAGCAATGCGCTCCACACTTGCGCTGCAACTGTCACGCCGCACTGTTCCTACTTGGGGTCCCATCCCCACAGTTGCCTGTGTGTCCCAAGCCCTCCCGGTGGCCGATAGTTCACCACCCGGTCGTCGCCTTCCCGACAGCTGCTCACTGTTAGTTACGGCACGGCCAGCAACCTCGCCCGGTGGGCACGGAAGCTGATGAGATGCCGTATGCTGCCGTGCAACCTGTTGTAAGTGGTCATCGCTGCCGGGATGGGCCCCCGGGCTCTGAGGGGCCCGGCGTGTGTCATCTCCACCCGCGGACCTCCCCACATCTCCCCCGTCATCCTCATCAGTTTCCCCCAATGCCATCAACCCCCCCAAGAAGGCTGGCCACCCGCCTGCTTGCCCCCATCAAGGTGGCCACCCCTCCCTCAGCCAAGGCCATTGCTTGCTCCGGCGAGGCCCCACTCTGCTCCTGAGTCCAGACCCCACCCTCCGGGCCCGGCGACGAAAGGTCATTCCACTCATTCAAGATATCCTCGACACTTGACGCCGCCTGGCTGAGCCCGCCTGTGCCTGCCCGCGCCCTCCCAGATCGCTCCTCCGCGGTGCCCCTTCCTGGACCCCCCACAGTGCCCAAATGCTCCGCCTCCCGCCGCACGTCCTCCATTGTGTGTGTATGCTTATCCTTGCGAATCCTTTGGCACCCCGAAGCCACAGGAGACTGCACTATGTACCCACGCCGGGGATCAAAGGATTCAGCACACACTTCGGGACACTCATCCGGATTCTCCGGAGCTCACTAGTGAAGAATGGGACCCCCTAAGCCTCGCTGAGCCACCCGAGCCCCTCTGCATCCGCACCGCCGGCGCACTGCTGGCGTGTGCCCGAAGCCGGCTCATCCCTGTCCCGGAGCTGCACGAGCCATATGTCCACCACCAAAGGGTGTGTGTGTGTGAGGAAAAAACCGCCACAACGTCATGCAATAGCGGACGTGCGCAGAAACATACGCCTCTCAGCACTTTAGCCGGAGCGTCATGCATGCTGAACGCCTCATGCCGTCACCACGGACACCCGATGAGAACGGCGGGATACCGCCACGCGTGTTCTCACTCGTGCGAGTTGGTGTCAGGGAGAGGCGGCCGCAGACTCGAGCGCGCGCCTTGTGGCGGTTGCCCGCGGACTCCATCATCAACCTTGGCTCGAAGTCGTCCCTCGAGCTGATCGGGTCCCACAGCGGCACCAGCTCGTCCGGCATCCCCTGCTCCATGTGGCGCAGCAGCTCCGGGAAGCTCTGGTGGTGCGCCATCAGGGCCGTTAGAGCGGCGCGCTTCCGCTGCTTGGCCATTGCCAGATCAGCGCGTGCTTGGCTCAGCTCTTGTTCCAGCCGGGCCACTTCCTCTGGCGAGTCCCGGTTTCTCCTTCGAGCTTTTCTACATCTCAGCTCTTGCTCCTGTTGGGCCTCTTCCTCCGGCGAGTCCCGGCACCTCCTTCGAGCTCTCTTACAACTCAGCTCGCAATCCTCATGCTCATCTCGTGCATCCTCGAGCACCGCCTGCACCAGCCACCACCGTCAGTTAACGGGTGGGCTGCTGGGATGAGTATGCCGCAAGCGCGCCAGCCAGCGTGGACCTTGCATTGGGTCATTGGACAACCCAGCTAGCGTGGACCTTGCATTGGGTCATTGGACAATCCAGGCA
>LGRX02018139.1:0-32303 GCA_001247695.2 Cymbomonas tetramitiformis
TACCTCTGACCTTTATCGTCTTGGCATGAAGTAAATTACTTTACCTTACCTACCTCTGACCTTTATAATCTTCACCCAAACCAAATTACCTTACCTTACCTTACCTTACCTACCTTAGACCTTTATAATCTTCACCCAAACCAAATTACCTTACTACCTCTGATCTTTATCGTCTTGGCATCAAGTAAATTACCTTACTTACCTTACCTTAGTCAATCAGCAGCAGCAGCAGCAGCAGCAGCAGCAGCAAAGCTCGAATCCCAACGGGCGACGCAGTCGAATTTTCAATCTCACGATCGCCAGACGCCAACGATGACAGTGCCACTGCAGTCGCGTACATTTATCGCGAGGCCACCCACGCGTTATGGCATGGCATGCTGGGAAGCAAAAGGCAAAGCACTGTCGCGCGCATGATCCTACGGTCAGATAGTGTAATGGCGAAAATGATTTAAACATCGCATGGCCGACGCGATGTTCGGAAATCAGATAGATTCGCTTTTACATTGCATAGCAGACGCGAGGATCGAGAAATGTAAAATCATTAATGGAATGGCAGACTCGATGTTCATGTTCGGATCTCTCGAGTGCGCCACGTCGGCAAGATAAATAATCCCATCGACCGTCAGATGCGCCTAGTGGAGATCTTAATTTAAGATCGACCGGGCCTAGACCTCTGACCTTTATAATCTTCACCCAAACCAAATTACCTTACCTTACCTTACCTTACCTTAGTCAATCAGCAGCAGCAGCAGCAGCAGCAGCAGCAGCAGCAGCAGCAGCAGCAGCGGCAGCAGCAGCAAAGCTCGAATCCCAACGGGCGACGCAGTCGAATTTTCGATCTCACGATCGCGAGACGCCAACGATGACAGTGCCACTTCAGTCGCGTACATTTATCGCGACGCCACCCACGCGTTATGGCATGGCATGCTGGGAAGCAAAAAGCAAAGCACTGTCGCGCACATGATCCTACGGCCAGATAGTGTAATGGCGAAAATTATTTAAACATCGCATGGCCGACGCGATGTTCGGAAATCAGATAGAATCGCTTTTACATTGCATAGCAGACGCGAGGATTGAGAAATGTCAAATCATTAATGGAATGGCAGACTCGATGTTCATGTTCGGATCTCTCGAGTGCGCCACGTCGGCAAGATAAATAATCCTATCGACCGTCAGATGCGCCTAGTGGAGATCTTAATTTAAGATCGACCGGGCCTAGAATAAACTAAACTTGGTATATGCCACGTCAATCAGCAGCAGCAGCAGCAGCAAAGCTCAAATCGCAACGGGCGTCACAGACAACTTTCGATCTCACGATCGCCAGACGCTAACGATGGCAGTGCCGCTGCATTCGCGTGCATTTACCGCGACGCTACCCACGCGTTATGGCATCGCATGTCGAGACGCACATATTAAGCACTGTCGCACACATGATCCTAACGCTCCGGGGAGGACTTAAAATGCCAGATCATATTTGATACTCAGCATTATTCGACGGTTCCACTCGCTGCACGCACAGCTCAACAACGGAGCGCTGATTTTTGTGTGTACAACGTGGCCTTTTATGTGTACAATGCCCACATAGGTTGCATGTTGTTATTTTGTGTGTTTCGTTTTTGGGACGCGTTGCGCGCATGAGCATGGATGCGCGCGCGCATGCTTGTTTTCGATATTCGTCGTTTTGGTCACGACGTGCGCATAATCAGTCGTTGCTTTGATCGCATGTGTCCTCATTCAGTATGTGAGAACTGCATGCATGCGATTGTGCGCGCCACATAAGTGCATGCTGCGCATCGGCATGTACCCGCGCGCGTGTGCGTTGATTGTGAGCATGCTCTCGCAGTGGCAACGATAATGCATTTCCGTTGCCAACACGTTTGCGGTATTGTAGCGCGCGTACGAAGAGCGGCAGCCAATTTATCATGCAAGTTGCTGTAATAGAAAGGTGTGTGTGTGTTTGGCACAGGGTCATGATGGCGGAGGTCAATGAGACGTCATTCGTGCTTCGATTTACAATGCTGCGACCGATCGAAGTAGCGCGAGGTTTGATGCACGTTCATGGCGGTGAAATGCACTTTTATGTATATATGATATAAGAAGCGCTTGCCCATTAATATCGCCACACGTGAAGGCAGCCAACCATGCATAGGCTCGCGCCAGCCGCGAGTGGGAATTGCAAATGTCACTCAGTCGAATGATGAATTATAACGAGCAAGTAGTGTATGCATGTAGCCGCAGTCAGATATCATTCCGATGGTTACATGTTGGATATTCACACGCATGCATGATCAACACCCACCATTCACACAGGAATGCACTACGGGCACATCAATATATGTGCCAAATCATGGAAGCAAAGTAGCTCTTGCTTCTCTCTCACACACGCGAACACACACACATCACATACTCAACACTAAGCACTAAGTTACACATCACGGAGAGCATCATATATATCACGCCCTGCACATGCACATTGATGCATTTATCGGATGATGAAGGAGGACGATGTCCACGAGACTCGCACAAGTTCTTGGTCTGGGTTCGATCCCCGGCGTCCTGCATCCGTAAATATTGCTTTATTCGCACGTTTTCCGGCTGGATACACAATTACGCATGCACAATCATATAATAACCCGCATACACAGCCAATCATTTGCGTCTCAGCATAATGTGATATTTTTTATTCGCAAGGGTAATTGTTAAAGATTGCATTCGATACACGCATCAGCCTATTTGCGCACAGTTTGTGAAGCATGCAGTCATAATGAGATTTTCACATTGTCAAAATTTAAAGTACTAATATGATGATCATAGTAGTATGCCATGTGTGCTAGATGCCAACTGCCACAGTGCTACAAACGTGCCCCCCTTTGCTATTCGTCCTAAAACACAAATGCCAGCTCAAGATGGGCACAATAATTCTATGCATGTGCAAGGGGTATCAATGGACATCAGATTATGCAGTGCTCGCCTCAAGCACCACCTTAGTCACTGTCTCGGCTTGTGCTCAAAGTTATTGATGAATATCAGCAAGTGCGTTGTGAGTGCATACGCCCGTAGATGCACACACGCACACACACTAAGCACACACGCACGCGCGCGCGACACACACATACACACACATAATAAAGTGAACGAGCTAATGCGCATGCCAATCAAAGCTAGACGTATATATACATATATATATATATGTATATAACGTTGTATATATATATATATGGGGACTTCAATGCAGCCGATTTCCCTCTCGAATTTCACGGTGTGCGCTCGAGCACCAACGTGTGATATTTTCATAATATACTTGCAGTGTAACACTGGCCGAGCTTCCAATGTGGCTGCACACTTTCTTTTTTGGCTAGGATGTGTGGGTGCGGTATATAGTCATGCCCTAATCTATTCCCACAAGCATGTTTCTCACATCCACTGGATTGATGGTGGGTCTGTTTTTATCAGCGGGCAACGTGTGCATGCTACATGCGACATGCATATCGATTGTTAAAGTGGCAAGAATGTGTGTGTGCGCGCGCGCTTGCAATCACGAGTGTGTGTGCGTGTGTGTGTGCGTGTGTGTGTATGAGTTGTGTTTGGATGCGTGTGCAAGTATGTAATTATGCCCGTGCATGAGTGTGGCTTTTCCTTGGACCGACTCCTTTGGCACACCGTAGCCGCAGAAGATCAATTGCACTATGTACCCACACCGGGGATCAAAGCATTCAGCCATGATTGTGTGTGGGTGTGTGTGTGTGAAAGAGAGTGAGCATGTGTATCACATGTATGCAAAATGGGCATGTGCACCACCAACTCATGTATAGTGAGCCTCCATTATTTTTCACATGATGTTCGCCCTCACCTAAGCAATTGCCACAAGCTGACGGACATCGCCATACATGTGTAGCAGAAAAGTAACTCTGCTACGAGGGTCATATATTGCTTGCTCAGACTTCAACTAACACTCCAAGAGGTTGTTGACATCAACGTTATCCACATCAACGTTATCCACATCAACGTTATCCACATCAACATGTATAACGCTCCATCTGTTCTTCACGATTTGTTGCAGACATGTCTCATCGATTAGGCAATCTTAGTATTGATTATGCAGTTAGCGCTAATTGCGCGCGGCGCGCCGCGAAGTTGATGTATTGATCGGTGCGTGAGCATTTACATTCTGCACATTCAACAAATTGTTTTCGATGCCATGCATGTGCAAATGCTAAATAGTATGTAAGATATGTATGCAGAGTGTTTGCTTATTCGACTACACGTGTATCTACACTACAATTGCCAAGCGTAAGCAACGTGCAAACTAAGAAAACGTCCGTACTAGAAAATTAGTAATCATAGTAACTTTTTGTGTCCCTTATAATCATATTGGATAGCCAAACCTTGCTCCGCCATTCAATATTTGCAACTAGCTTACATTACATGTACGCCGCCACCATATATCATATCTAGCTATATAACACATTTAATATCTCACATCCCAAATCATATCGCCGTACATACATAACAACCGCCCAACTGATAACTAATGAATACCTGAACGATAGGGATATATCATCATCCATACACCGCCACCAAGCGCAACCGACACGCGAACGCTAGGGAAAAGTTTGCACTATAAAGTAACGTATCATTATAGTAACTAGCTATGTCGCCTTGGTAATCATATTGGACATCCAAACCTTGCTCCGCCATCCACTATTTGTAACTAGCGTATACTACATGTACGCCGTCAACATAATATATCATATCTAACCATATAATACATATAATGTCTCACATTGCAAATCATACCGCCGTGCATAACAACCGCCCAACCAATAATTAATGAACAATATATTGAACCGATTGAATTATCGGATGGCCTAGTGGAGATCTCATCTTTGAGATCGACCGGGCCTAGACCTCTGACCTTTATAATCTTGGCACCAAGTAAATTACCTTACTTACTTACTTACTACCTCTGACCTTTATAATCTTGGCACCAAGTAAATTACCTTACTTACATACCTCTGACCTTTATAATCTTGGCACCAAGTAAATTACCTTACTTACTTACTTACATAGTCAATCAGCAGCAGCAGCAGCAGCAGCAAAGCTCGAATCCCAACGGGCGACGCAGTCGAATTTCCGATCTCACGATCGCCAGACGCCAACGATGACAGTGCCACTGCAGTCGCGTACAGTTATCGCGACGCCACCCACGCGTTATGGCATGGCATGCTGGGAAGCAAAAAGCAAAGCACTGTCGCGCACATGATCCTACGGCCAGATAGTGTAATGGCGAAAATTATTTAAACATCGCATGGCCGACGCGATGTTCGGAAATCAGATAGATTCGCTTTTACATTGCATAGCAGACGCGAGGATCGAGAAATGTCAAATCATTAATGGAATGGCGGACTCGATGTTCATGTTCGGATCTCTCGAGTGCGCCACGTCGGCAAGATAAATAATCCCATCCACCGTCAGATGCGCCTAGTGGAGATCTTAATTTAAGATCGACCGGGCCTAGTACCTTAGTCAATCAGCAGCAGCAGCAGCAGCAGCAGCAGCAGCAAAGCTCGCATCCCAACGGGCGATACAGTCGAATGCTCCATCTCACGATCGCCAGACGCTAACGATGACAGTGCCACAACAGTCGCGTGTATGTACCACGACGCCACCCACGCGTTATGGCATGGCATGCTGGGAAGCAAAAAGCAAAGCACTGTCGCGCACATGATCCTGCGGTCATATGATGTGATGGCGATATCCGTGTTAACATCGCATGGTAATTAATTGTGCTGTCCAAATAGATCGACGCCTAGTGGAGATCGCATATTTGTGATCGACAGCGCCTAGTACCTTAGTCAATCAGCAGCAGCAGCAGCAGCAGCAGCAAAGCTCGAATCCCAACGGGCGATACAGTCGAATGTTCCATCTCACGATCGCCACACGCTAACGATGATTGTGCCACAACAATCGCGTGTATGTACCACGACGCCACCCACGCGTTATGGCATGGCATGCTGGGAAGCAAAAAGCAAAGCACTGTCGCGCACATGATCCTACGGTCAGATAGTGTAATGGCGAAAATGATTTAAACATCGCATGGCCGACGCGATGTTCGGAAATCAGACAGATTCGCTTTTACATTGCATAGCAGACGCGAGGATCGAGAAATGTCAAATCATTAATGATCATACGGTCAGATAGTGTAATGGCGAAAATGATTTAAACATCGCATGGCCGACGGGATGTTCGGATATCGGATAGATTCGCTTTTACATTGCATAGCAGACGCGAGGATCGAGAAATCTTAAATCATTAATGGAATGGCAGACTCGATGTTCATATTCGGATCTCTCGAGTGCGCCACGTCGGCAAGATAAATAATCCCATCGACCGTCAGATGCGCCTAGTGGAGATCTTAATTTAAGATCGACCGGGCCTAGTACATAGTCAATCAGCAGCAGCAGCAGCAGCAGCAGCAGCAGCAAAGCGCGAATCCCAACGGGCGACGCAGTTGAATTTTCGATCTCACGATCGCCAGGCGCCAACGATGACAGTGCCACTGCAGTCGCGTACATTTATCGCGACGCCACCCACGCGTTATGGCATGGCATGCTGGGAAGCAAAAAGCAAAGCACTGTCGCGCACATGATCCTACGGTCAGATAATGTAATGGCGAAAATGATTTAAACATCGCATGGCCGACGCGATGTTCGGAAATCAGATAGATTCGCTTTTACATTGCATAGCAGACGCGAGGATCGAGAAATGTCAAATCATTAATGGAATGGCAGACTCGATGTTCATGTTCGGATCTCTCGTGTGCGCCACGTCAGCAAGATAAATAATCCCATCGACCGTCAGATGCGCCTAGTGGAGATCTTAATTTAAGATCGACCGGGCCTAGACCTCTGACCTTTATAATCTTCACCCAAACCAAATTACCTTACTTACCTTAGTCAATCAGCAGCAGCAGCAGCAGCAGCAGCAGCAGCAGCAGCAGCAGCAGCAGCAGCAGCAGCAGCAAAGCTCGAATCCCAACGGGCGACGCAGTCGAATTTTCGATCGCACGATCGCCAGACGCCAACGATGACAGTGCCACTGCAGTCGCGTACATTTATCACGACGCCACCCACGCGTTATGGCATGGCATGCTGGGAAGCAAAAAGCAAAGCACTGTCGCGCACATGATCCTACGGCCAGATAGTGTAATGGCGAAATTTATTTAAACATCGCATGGCCGACGCGATGTTCGGAAATCAGATAGATTCACTTTTACATTGCATAGCAGACGTGAGGATCGAGAAATGTCAAATCATTAATGGACTGGCAGACTCGATGTTCATGTTCGGATCTCTCGTGTGCGCCACGTCAGCAAGATAAATAATCCCATCGACCGTCAGATGCGCCTAGTGGAGATCTTAATTTAAGATCGACCGGGCCTAGTACCTTAGTCAATCAGCAGCAGCAGCAGCAGCAGCAGCAGCAAAGCTCGAATCCCAACGGGCGACGCAGTCGAATTTTCGATCGCACGATCGCCAGACGCCAACGATGACAGTGCCACTGCAGTCGCGTACATTTATCGCGACGCCACCCACGCGTTATGGCATGGCATGCTGGGAAGCAAAAAGCAAAGCACTGTCGCGCACATGATCCTGCGGTCAGATGATGTAATTGCGAAAATGATTTGAAATTCGCATGGCCGACGGGATGTTCGGATATCAGATAGATTCGCTTTTATATTGCATAGCAGACGCGAGGATCGAGAAATGTCAAATCATTAATGGAATGGCAGACTCGATGTCCATATTCGGATCTCTCGAGTGCGCCACGTCGGCAAGATAAATAATCCCATCGACCGTCAGATGCGCCTAGTGGAGATCTTAATTTAAGATCGACCGGGCCTAGTACTTAGTCTGAAATCAGCAGCAGCAGCAGCAGCAGCAGCAGCAGCAGCAGCAGCAGCAGCAAAGCTCGAATCCCAACGGGCGACGCAGTTGAATTTTCGATCTCACGATCACCAGACGCCAACGATGACAGTGCCACTGCAGTCGCGTACATATATCGCGACGCCACCCACGCGTTATGGCATGGCATGCTGGGAAGCAAAAAGCAAAGTACTGTCGCGCACATGATCCTACGGTCAGATGTTGTAATGGCGAAAATGATTTAAACATCGCATGGCCGACGCGATGTTCGGAAATCAGATAGGTTCGCTTTTGCATTTCATAGCAGACGCGAGGATCGAGAAATGTCAAAGCAGCAGCAGCAGCAGCAGCAGCAGCAGCAGCAGCAGCAGCAGCAGCAGCAAAGCTCGAATCCTAACGGGCGATACAGTCGAATGCTCCATCTCACGATCGCCAGACGCTAACGATGACAGTGCCACAACAGTCGCATGTATGTACCACGACGCCACCCACGCGTTATGGCATGGCATGCTGGGAAGCAAAAAGCGAAGCACTGTCGCGCACATGATCCTGCGGTCATATGATGTAATGGCGACATCCATGTTAACATCGCATGGTAATTAATAGTGTTGTCCAAATAGATCGACGCCTAGTGGAGATCGCATATTTGTGATCGACAGCGCCTAGTACCTTACCTTACTTAATCAGCAGCAGCAGCAAAGCGCGAATCCCAACGGGCGACACAGACGAACTTCCGATCTCACGATCGCCAGACGCTAACGATGACAGTGCCACTGCAGTCGCGTACATTTATCGCGACGCCACCCTCGCGTTGTGGCATGGAATGTTGGGATGCAAAAAGCGAAGTATTGTCGCGCACATGATCCTACGGTCAGATGGCCTAGTGGAGATCTCCTTTTGAGATCGATCCGCCTAGTAAGATATAAAATACTATATTACATGCATGAATCGTTTGCCCATTGTCAGCATCAGCCTGGCTCGTGTTTATATCTTGTCGTTTAAAAGGTCATCTGCGTAGATAAGGTGCCGTCATTATACAGTACTAGGCGGATCGATCTCAAAAGGAGATCTCCACTAGGCCATCTGACCGTAAGATCATGTGCGCGACAGTGCTTCGCTTTTTGCGTCCCAACATGCCATGCCATAACGCGTGGGTGGCGTCGCGGTGAATGTACGCGACTGCAGTGGCACTGTCATCGTTAGCGTCTGGCGATCGTGAGATCGGAAGTTCGTCTGTGTCGCCCGTTGGGATTCGCGCTTTGCTGCTGCTGATTAAGTAAGGTAAGGTACTAGGCGCTGTCGATCACAAATATGCGATCTCCACTAGGCGTCTATCTTTTTGGACAGCACAATTAATCACCATGCGATGTTAACATGGATATCGCCATTACATCATATGACCGCAGGATCATGTGCGCGACAGTGCTTTGCTTTTTGCTTCCCAGCATGCCATGCCATAACGCGTGGGTGGCGTCGCGGTACATACACGCGACTGTTGTGGCACTGTCATCGTTAGCGTCTGGCGATCGTGAGATGGAGCATTCGACTGTATCGCCCGTTGGGATTCGAGCTTTGCTGCTGCTGCTGATTAAAGTAAGTAAGGTAATTTGGTTTGGGTGAAGATTATAAAGGTCAGAGGTAGTAAGGTAATTTGGCCAGGTTCCAAATCATAAGGAGCAGAGGTCGGGTGCTCCACCGAATATAATGGACACTGAATATACGAAGCTGGGAGGCGGATGGTCACCCTTGGTCACATGGCGGCAATTGGCGCTAATTACCGTAATTTGGCGCAATCTAGGTCGTCCAAACTTTGACACGTTGTTTTAGCTCACGATCTAACGGTCACATAGCAGTTATAGCGCTACCTGCTGTATTTTAGCGCAATCTGGCGCGTCAGAAAATAAGGTACTTTCCGTCTGTTTCCGATTTTAAGGAGTCCGTCCAGTTTCTTTTTTTCGGTGAAGCACCCGTAGCTAAGCGTGAAAGAAGCATATTCATTAAAGTATGTACTACATAATCTCACGCGCATATCAACCTTATCATGCTGACAGCCATAATTACTCCAATACGATTGCGTTGAGAAGGTGCATGCCAATAGGCAGGCGCATCTGGATGACATGAACTTTCAATCGGACGAATGATGAATAGCGAATTGTTCAATCCCGACTTTATCACGAACATCAGATACGCTTTCGGAAATGACGATATAAATCCGCGCGGGATTTATCTCAGCACGGTGATAATCGCGAAGCAGCCAATGTGTTGATCGCCCCGCCCCGCCCCGTCATCGTATCTTTCTGGGGATATACTTTTGCTGGATATCGCGGAGCAATGTACACACATATAAAATGGCGTTTCGAGTGGAGCATTGCTCACTTTATTTGCCCGCGTGTCACAATCCTCTCTCCGCCGCCTAGCTTCCTTGAGACTATATATCGACAGCGTTAGAGTCGTGCCATACATTGCAACCGAAGCGTTCGCACAAGCAGATCAGCGTTTTCTACTGTCAGCGGTAGTATATCGTCCGGAATTTGGCTCAACTTCTGTATTTACATCACAGCCACATATATCCGTAACAGCAGCAGCAATGGCATTGTCACCATGGATGGCCCCAAACATGCGCCAGATGATGCGCGGCGGAGGCGGACTGCTGGACGATCCCTTTAGCGCACTATTCGAGGATCAACTCTGGGCACCACCAAGATGGGCTGACCAGATGGGCATGTCGTCCGGACTTCGCTCTATCCCCATGGACGTAATTGAGAAACCTGACGGTTTCGAAGTCAACGCGGACTTGCCTGGCGTTGCACGAGATAACATCAAAGTCGAAGTCGATGACAATAACCTTCTCCGCATCACAGTGAACGAGCAGCAGGAAACGACCGAAGAAGGAGGTCCAGCTGGCGCGAAATGGCATCGTACTGGTAGGATACGGCACTACGAGGGGATTCTCCTGGGAGCGAGTTCTGATTGCATATGCAGCAATCTACCTACATACGCATCGCGACATGCGCAAGGCGATCCAAATATGTAGATGCACGTAACGTGGCGCACGCATGCATGTGTGTTATACTTGCGACGACAATGTAGTGAATTGCATAATTGCGAACATTGCGCGAGGCGGTACAATATGGTGGCATCATATGTTGAGCGGCGGGCGCGTTGAGCGAGGTCGTCAGTTGCAAGCGCGCGAGGGGAGCTGCCGAATGTTGCTGCATCCAGACGTTCGTGTATATTTGCATTCCACGTCCATGAGCGCGCGCGCGCGTGTGTTTGTGCTTAATGTGCGTGCTTATTGGTAATTGCTTTGTGACTGCGTTTGCTTACATAGTGCATGAGCGCGCGTGGTCACATGCTTAAGGTCGTGCTGGACTGAGCCAATACGGATCCGTGAATCACGCACTATATTCGAAGTGTTGTACAGCCGAACCATGCTAACCATGCTATCATCACGCACTATATACGCATTGACGCATGCCAACACGTACCTTGCGTGTATGATGGATTCCGTGCGGCGACCCGCGTAATAATTAAACGTAGTTGAGCACTGTGACGGTTATATGTATATATACATATATATATGTAAAGCCTTGACATGTTTTGTGCCCCCACGGGAGGCGTGTGTGGATGTATCATACCAGAGCGCTCACAAAGCTACAAGGTCCGATCGATGCAAATGCCCCAAAATGCCGATCTCAGCAGTCTGAGTGCTAAGATGGAAGATGGAGTCTTGAAAATGAAGTTCAACAAGACTGCGCACTTCGAGCCGAGGAAGATCTTGATCGAATGAAATCACCGACGCAGTTTCTTTTCTGCAATCGATTCTGCTGATTGAGGTACGCGTTCGCTAAGTGCATTCGCGGGTGTGATGCGTGATGGTGGATACCTTCAAAACAATTTAGCATCCTCTAACCAGATCGCTGCGCACGCATGAAGGTTGTACACCACTTTCCAGTACGACACAGCGGGGCAAGAAGGTCATAATACGTTACCCCGACAAGTCGAGTTAACTCCTGCCACGCACGTTCGCACGACAGCAGGCTCCATCTTCAGGGCATATCTTCGATCGATCCCACTGTTTACAGCTTGTGTTGACTTAACTTAACGGGTTAACGGATGCCCGCATTTATGAGTTTTGTCATACCGGCAGTAGGGTGATGCACATCGCGACGGCCAACATCATGCACCGACGATGCTAAACAAT
Organism: Cymbomonas tetramitiformis; assembly: GCA_001247695.2. Lineage (NCBI taxonomy): Eukaryota > Viridiplantae > Chlorophyta > Pyramimonadophyceae > Pyramimonadales > Pyramimonadaceae > Cymbomonas > Cymbomonas tetramitiformis. Next base: position 12,130 of record LGRX02018139.1, read on the forward strand.
GCATAATGTCATCAGTATGGCGGGGAGGACACTACGATGACACCAACACTTAACATACACCAACAATTAACACTTGAAATGATCAACGTTGTATGGCATGCGGAATCTCGTATTTCTCAAAAGTATGTTTCTGGGTTCTTTTATTTGACATAACGACGGGCCGCCCTATCCATTCATTTACCCTTGGAACATCAAATGATACATACAGCTTAATGGCACTCGAAGTTTCTTTTGGCGAAGGTGTAAGCATTCTTGTAAGCATTCAGAATTCAGAAATAAGTCGTTTGTTCCCAAATTGTTTGAGCGCGCGCGCTTGATGCGCATGCACACTTGTGTGTGCGTGTCCTGAATGCGTCAACGATTGTATCCGTGAGTGCCTGCAAATGCACATTTGTTGTGATGAATGTTCCTGACCACTGCCAGGCTTGGGCATAACGTAGCTCCCCTTATCATGCAATGTACCTCGCACATGCGTGTGCATGGGTGTGTGTATGTGAAACCATGGACTGCACAGTGTACTGTACTGCACAACACATAGCTCACTTATATACCGCTCGGCGCATCACAGCACACCTCACCATTGCCATATTCACCTTCGCCACGATAACAACAGTGGACACCAACAGTGCAGTATTCATCACACACAATAACACACGTCTCAATGTATTTCAATGCACATCGGATATGTAGTCACCCGATGGGGCTCATAATATCGGTTTCCATGGAAGCGTGTTTCAGTAATTTGGTCATCAATAATAATAGTTGCACATGTTGACACTACCTTATTGTGCCCATTGTCTGAGTTTTCTTACACTATTTAATCGTACCAATGGGTGTCTTTCTACATGTTCAGTGGTATTGACAGAAGTGGTATGTGATTGCTCACAGGATATATGTATGCTGGTATGATATGGGTGCTTCTACGCTGCTTTATAGTATCTAAATGCATTTCACACGACTGCTGCGTCCATGCTGATGGCACTTGCAATGTCAATGAGTGGCACTTTTACTTAATAATGCGAATGGGTATTCTTGCCGTCAAAAGAGCTGTTCAAAAGTTTTCCTGATCTGCCATGTGATGATATGCGAATATAGGGAAACAAATAAAACAATGAGAAAGTAATCCTTGGGTGTAGCACGCGAAATTTCCTGTATATGCATGCTGTTGAGGCTACATGCTGAACATGCCAAATGATTCCACCAACTCTTTGTATAATGATATGCATATACTGTATACATGCTAACACTGTTTCAATAAAGATATCTATGAACTCCACTCATCAGAGCTTCGTAAAAATGGCATGTGCAATGTTAAAGATGGAAACAAATGTTATTATATTCTCCCAAAATCAGGACCTGTTTACAGCTTATTATCACTGGTAGTAAATTTTCATTCACACCCATATTTTTGGCTCGTCCAGTGAGAAAATAAATATGCAATAAGAAACTTTCCTGATCTTTGTGGGCACTTCCGATGACTCTTGGAATACACATATTTGGCAAGGGATCAGGCGATGATGGTGCATCATAGATCTGATGGTCAGCGATTGCGAATAAACTCTTGAAGATACCAGGCTTGATATGATGGTGGTGGCCATTCTATATGCAGAAAAGTGATTGCACATATCTTATATTCGTTCCACTACCCCGCGCTCAATGTTCCTAACAGGGCAGCAGCATGCTTCGTTGATAGGGTTTAACCACGTTCGTGACTTTTTTGGCGGAATATATTGACCTTACCTACTTTTCTGAAAAGTATTGTCACATATCTCTATGCTTCGGCTACAATCTCATCAATGCCTTATCTAGCTCGATGTGACAAATTTTCCAAAGGGAAAATAATCCCACCCCAATACACCTGCTGGGCTTCCAGAGGGAACGTTTTTTTGTTGAATGCAGTTTCCTTTGCCAACATGTCGGATCCATAACACGGTGTCTAAAAACACAATGTGGGTTCTAATGCAGGGATTCAGCCAAATAGTCTATGCGATCTGTGTGATGTACAATTCGGGTTGATCCCATACTACAAATTTTTGCTAAAATACACAGAGAGGGGGTGACCCTTGTACGGGCGCTGCAATTGGTGTGGGGCATGATGCCCTGATGTAACATGTATTGTACTAACTGCTGTGGGATTTCAGCAAGAACCTGTGCTGCTAGCATCGGTGGTTGGCTCCGAAACTGAAAGATGTCCCCATTCCCTATCCTCTCAACCCATCATGATTTGACAATACAAACTTCTCTTACATACAAGACACATACGATCAGAGAAATCTAAAACTCCAATGCTACTTGCATCAGAAAACAAGGCACCACTCCACATGAAAAAGTATGCATTCATAAAATGGTGCAGGCGTGCGCACACCTGATTGTAAGGCACAAACTGCACTATGTCACGAGATGCGCGTCTGCCCTGCATTCAGGTGCAACACCTCCGCGTTAAGACTTGCACGACCATCTTAAGAAGGCCTTGCAACTTGTATTACACACACCTGAATGCCCACCAAACAATTGTACACGTGTCATGATACCACCAAGCCCATACCGGAGCAACATCTGGACAGCCCATCGAGGCCGCGCTTCTAGTTTTCCTGTCTATTATTTTGGCTTTTCATGCTGCTGATGTGGCCATGCCTCTGCATGTCATGGAATGTACACCACACCATCACCCAAATTCACACACAACGAGAGGCCCATGTGCCCACATTCATTGCTCAGGGTACTTCATCAGGTGAATCTGGTAGAGTCACCAACCCTCACACTCGAAGCTTTACATGCCAAAGCTTCGGCACCCAAGAAGCTTCGCACAGCATCACTGTCGCCTTTTCGACGCCACGCCAACGGCAACACCAACAGCCCATGTGCCAACATCAAAGTGCAACGCTCTTACAAGAGCCCCTGTAGCAGCCTCGGAGGAGCCACCCTGCCAGAGCATAAACATGGCAACTCCAATCACTCGGTTTAACGGTATTCCGTTAACCTGGTACAATGCAGTTGCAAAGGATGGACACTCTCACATGTTTGGCATTTCAAGATACTGAGATGGATAGCTCTCAGATGGTCCAATCATTTGACCTGTGCCTAATCATTCAGCCGCGAGAACAGGATAGTTATGTGGTGGAAGAAAATTCTTAGATGTCCTCCTACCCTCATGTCACGGAGGAGGCCGTCATCACAGTCAAGATCAACCATTGATTGAAAATTTGCATCCCCTACCCCAACGATCACGATCGACAACGGCAAGTCAGAGGCCTGCACAATCTGCTGTATCGTGTCGTCCATGTCACTAATGATACCGTCCGTGATGATCAAAAGTATGGAGTATCGCTGTGACCGCCCAAACACCATCGGCCAGGCGCCTTATTCATGGCTGCTTTGTACTGTATACCATATATTGCACCAACATATTTGTTTTAGATCGCTCCATATCATGAAACCAGATGACTTCCTGGGTGCCAGGTGGCGGGAAGTGATGGGGAAGACGGCAAAAGGTGGAGGTTGAAGGTATGGCATTCATGCCTGGACTAGGTGGGTGATATGAAGGTGTCATGGCGAGGGATGACGGGCTGGTGTCATGGTGAGGGATGCCGGGTCGTTGTCATGGCGAGGGATGATGAGACGGTGTACGGCATTTTGTCTCCAATTTTAAGACTGTATTTGTAGTGTAACTGACTGACAAGCCGATATAATCGCACACCATATCTGAGGACTGTGAGCTTCTATGTTTGCCTCAAATCGCCCTCTTGCCGTTCAGATTGACGAGTTTACCAGTCGTCGGAAGTGCCACCTTATTTTGCCAACGTATGCCGTTTTCGACCACCGAACGGCATGCGCGGTATAAGGCGACATACGATACCCACCAATTAGGAACTTACAAGTCAACCTACGGTGTCCGAATTTCCCCGGAGGCAGCCAACACGTAGGACTGCGGGGGTCACCGGCTAAGCACCGGGAGTCACCGGATGATGCCCCAGCCTCTGAAAATCAGTAAAAAACTGCCTAATGGGAAATTACGAACACCGTAGGTTGCTTAAACAGAGAATATTTTGAGGGTATATGTATGCCTCAGACTTCCCTGCAGTGTGTGGGCGGTCGCTTGTACGCATCCGGAAGGGTAAAACGCCGCCATGAGGTTTGGGTTTGCGGAGAGCGCTGAAATTTGCAGCCATCAGCGCGATATCCGGTCAAAATTATCGTGAACTTACCGAATGCCTTGTATTGTGCTTGCTTAACGTTCCTTAAGCAAGCGCAGCTCTATGGCCGGATGACATATATTCCTTGAGCGCCGGCACTGCGGGGATTTGCCTAGGTTACGAGGTTGTGATACGTTATGCACCGTGTTGCGTTCGCGCGGGTGCGTTGAACGGAAGCGCGGTGTCATGGCGAGGGATGATGAGACAGTGTCATGGCAAGGGATGATGTGATAGTGTCATAACGAGAGATGATGAGACGGAGTCAAGGCGAGGGATGATAGGTCGGCGTCATGGTGAGGGATGACGGGGTGGTGTCATGGTGAGGGATGATGGGGTGGTGTCATGGCGAGGGATGACGGGATGGTGACATGGCAAGGATGACAGGGCGGTGTTATGGCGAGGGATGATGGGACGGTGCCATGGCGAGGAATAATGGGACGGTGTCATGGTGAGGGATGACGGGATGGTGACATGGCGAGGGATGACGGGACGGCGCCACGGCGATGGGTAACGATGGAACGGCAGTGCAGCAGGCTGAATGTGGAGGATACACTGCGAAGACCATGGCGGGATGAGAGCCACACGTGTTGACGGGGCGGTGTCATGACACGGGCTGACGGGGCAGCAGGCAGTGAGTCGGCGAGTGCTGATGGGGCAGCAGGCCGGTAAGTTGAGGGAAAAGGGCAACGAGAAGTAAAGGGTTAGGGTAACAATCTTCATAAATACGTTCAGTTCTCAAGACGCAGGCAAGCGTTGAGCGCAGAAGAAAGAGCGCAGCCTGTTGGGAGGAGGATACTGGAGCGTGACCTGGCCAGGGGCGTGTGCTGCTGCATGTTGCGCGGAGGCGGCAATGACGCTCGCAAAGTTGGTGGGGCCCCACAGGAGGAAACTTCGAATTGCTTGGGCGTAAGCCTGCTTGCGCCCCATCCTGACCTCTCAGACATCATTAATCCACTCTAAAGCCCCCGAATCTCAACTCCCCCCCCACGAGACATTAGAGCACAACAGACACTACAGCCACTTGTTGGGATGACAAGAGAGGCGAAGCACAGCGAGCGGGAGCCACCCAGTCTATTAGCAATAGACCACCGCCAGGACCACGTGACGACAAAGGCGCGCTGACTGGAGTCTGCACTTGCGAAGCTCTGCAGGGATTGTGCCTCTTCATTGCAAGTCTTGCAACCATTCTTCTACGCCTCCCACGCTGACCCCTCCGTGCCCCCCCACTCCTTGGCACTCTGCCTGCACCCCTTTGCACAGCTCTGGGACACCTGGCGCCATCCAGTGCTGACCCCGCCTAAAGGCCATCACCTGTTGCCCCCTCCCTTTCATCACCGCAGTCGTCAAAGTTCCTTTGTGTCCCTACGATCGTTAGAAGGCGGTCAGGGGAGCGGCTGACTGGCCATATGTGTATGTGTGTGGGAGGGGAAAGGGAGAGGGGAAAGGGGGGAGGTTGGAGAAAAAACCCTCGGACCTGGGCTTAACTGGGATGCGGATTGAATGGGCAGCTCAATGGGCTTGCCAGAGGGTGGCTCAGGAGGCTTGCCAAAGCCACGGTGGAGGCGCATATCTACATCGCGTAAAGCACAAGCTCATCTCATTGAATTGAAGGAGGAGGGGCACTCCTTGAGATCCTAAGTGTTGTGACGCATGATTGCATCCTCAGGGGGTGGGGCCAAACAGTGATGTGTGTCAACCGGACTGAAATCGGTCGCAGCTGCAGAACAACAAAATCCACTATGGTACAGCCTCAGTGCTTGGGCGGCGCGAGGGGCGGCAGCCATGGGGACTGTCAGAGAGTCACCTCCATCACTTCGGGCAGCCCGCGGCAGTAGCAGTCGCGTTTACCATTGAGGTGAAAACAGTGACTCACCTGAAGCTCTCCCCTCGTCCCCCGCCCCCCCCACCCGCGCACCCGCAACCCTAGAGTGAGGATCACAGCAAGAACTGGTCCTCGTGATCCACACGCCCGATCGCCAGCAGGCACCGCATAAGAGCTTGAGGGCGTTCAAGTCTAGTAGCAATGACAATGAGCTTCGACTTAAATATCCCCTTCCAGGATAATCCACTATAGTACAGCCTCTCACGCCTCTCGTCGCCAGATCTGCCCCCTCTCACCCCCTCTCGTTGCCAGATCTGCCCCCTCACCCTTCCTCGCTGCCAGATCTGCCCCTCTCACGCCTCCGCCAGATCTGCCCCCTCTCACGCTCCGCTGCCAGATCTGCCTCTCACCCCCTCTCGTCGCCAGATCTGCCCCTCTCATGCCTTTCGTCACCGGATCTGCCCCATGTAACCTCCTCCCCTCCCTGGTGATGAAATCCGGGCGGGACCGCCTTACGCCTTGCACCTGTGGCGAAAATCGCGAACACTCCCGAGTGGGCACGGGGCTATCTCACATCGCTCAGAGACGGTATCAAAGAGGTGGAGCTGGCATGGCATACGAGGGTTCTCACCTTGTCAGGTGAGGTGATCTCGGGGTACTGCTCGGAGCCTGGGTGCACTCTCCCTCCAAAACCAAACAAAGGGTACTGCGGATCTGAGACGTAGTTCATCAGAATGCTGCCCACCGAAATCATCGCCGCCTGCTCTGCCGCGGAAGGAGGGGGCATGGGGGACAGGAGGGGGAATGGTGGGAGAGAAGGGCGGGAGGATTAGTACTATATTTGCACAAAAGGAAGTGCTCCCAGGGAGTTATGATCACCCTGAGCGCCCATCAGGGACGGGGGCAGCAAAGGGGGAGGGAGGTAACATTTGATGCTGACAAAGATAAAGAAAAAGGGAGAGCGCCTTTGGCATCACAAGATCGAGCTTGGCACCGCGCAGGGGGTGGACCCAGTGTGAGACAGGAAGATGGGAGCCATGAGCTGATGACAACTTGTGGCGTTCCATCTTTGTCAAGAGAGTGTACCCAGAGGGCTCAGCGAGCGAAGCAGGGGCTACCAGGGTGTGCGATGACACACACCTGGTAGTCGTTGGGGCCGTCCGTGCGGAGGTGGTGCAAAGATTGTGGGGTAGCTGGGTCCCCGTTCGACTTGGTGAAGTCCACTGCAATCGCGAGGTCCAGCTCGCACCCCCCTGCCACCCGTGCGGAGAGTCTGCATGCCCTCATCAATTTGCGCCGTGGGGGAGATCCCTTTCTGCTTTGGGGTTGGCTGTAAGGGTGCCACCGCAGAATGTGACCGAGAGCAATTAATTCAAGCCAGAGCAGCCTCGGCATGTGTTGCCTGCCACCAGCTTAACAGAGACACCAATCAACGTAATCCGATTGTGCGCATCAACGCAGTCTAGCGATCCAACCGTGCGCGTCAAGTCAGTCTGGCACATGCTGGGAAGCAGGGCATGCCGAATCCTGCAGAGAAAAGCTGGCGAGGCGCTGGCGACCGTGTCGGAACGCTGGGAGCGCGCACATGCAGCGCCACAGCCCCGGATGCGCCTGGCGGGCAGCGCCACAGCCCCGGATGCGCCTGGCGGGCAGCACACAAATCTGCCACAGGCGGGGTGAGGTTACCGAGCAGATAATCCAAGAACGTGGGCTGCAATTCAAACTTGTTCACAACAAGCTGCCCCGCCTTTTTCTTCGGGTCCTGAAACCCTTACCCACCCAGCAAGCATGCCAATATATCGAGGACCGCGGTCGGGAATGCTTCACGGCAAGGTGGGGAACTAATGGGGGGCGGGGAAGGGGGGGCTAGCCTCGGAGGGGAAGCAGACGCTTGAGGCAGGGGAAGCAGACGCTTGAGGCATAAGGCTGACTTGAGCTGGGAGGCAGAGGCTTGAGGGGTGGTAGGCGGGAATTCCAAGAGGGAGGGGTGGGGAAGTTTGTTAGGCGGGGGGAGATGGAAGGGGGCAGGAAGGCAGGGCTTAGGGATGGTAGGCGGAGATGGGAGGGTGGGCAGGAGCTCCAGGGTGGTAAGCAGTGAAGTGGATGAGTGATGTGGTAAGCAGTGAAGTGGATAAAGACCTTAGGGGGCTTAGGCCAGGGCTCAAGGCGCCGATGGTAAGTCTCGTGGAATGATCACCTTGGTGTGTATTAGTGTGAAGGAGGTTGGGGCACCGTCCTCACGGCGGCCGGCCGCCAGCAGCTCAGCTGCAGTGGTGACAAACCAGCCAATCTCGTCGTCCGAGGTGAGGCGATCCCAATCCCACACCTCGATGCGCAGCTGCCTGGCCGAGGGCAAGGAGAAGGGTCAGGTACCGTCTGATGTGGTGTGATCCGTGCCAGAACGTTCATGAGAAGCTCTGTTAGGTTGAGAAAGGTGGACTCTTGGGGAAGGGGGGGAAGATGGGAAGAAGAGTAAAGTCAGGAAGGGGCGGTGGCAGAGAGGGAGGCTGCAGTAAAGTCACCATGCGGGGGCTCACCTGTTTACGTCATTCAGGCACAGATCTGCCATACTGATCTCATGGGGCTTCCACAGCGGATCGAGGTCTTGCTTGATGTATTCCGATTTGAATGCCAGATGCCACTCATTGCCCTGCCTTCCTCGTCCCACCCTTCCCCCCCTCTGACTCAGCTTGTGGCCCCTCCGCGCCACCACTTGCCCTGCCTTCCTCGCCCCCACCCTTCCCCCCCTCTGACTCAGCTTGTGGCCCTCCGCGCCACTCATTGCCCTGCCTTCCTTGCCCCACCCTTTCCTCCCTCTGACTCAGCTTGTGGCCCTCCGCAGCGACCACGGGTCTTCATCCATTAACATTCTATGGCATGTCAAGAACAGCGCAATGCAGTTGGCCATGCATTCGCCGTCCCCAAAATCCCCCCCCTTCATTTCAGCTGTCCCTCCTTCCCCCCTACACGTGGGGGCGCAGGCTTTCTCCATTCTCTCCAGGCACAGTGGGAACGGGAGAAAAAGTGGGCCTGGTGACCTCGATCTGGTACGAGATCTTGTAGTAAGGGTCAGACTTCCCGAAGAGGTCCATCTAGGGCAACCCCTCCCCCCACCTACGCATATCCTGAGGCCCTGAGGCCCTATTCGAGCTAACCCGTGCATCCCAATAGTTGTCAGATAGAGGGGGCAACATAATGAATTGGCCATAGGCATGTACCTTGGCAAGGTCCTTTCCGGAAAACTGGAGGTTCAGAATTTGATCGTGGTCCTTCATCTCCTCCAAGTGGACGTAAATGTCTCCACGCCGCTGATCCGCATTCAACGAGCGATCCTGCGCCCACCCGTCCAATGAAGAAGGTTGTCCCACATGGTGCGCCATCTCGCCCCCGTCCCTCCAATAAAGGGTGATCTGACTGCGACTCGCAACCTAGGGAGGAAGCTGCTAAGGGGGGGAACTATCTAGGTGGGGAAGATAACTTGGGGAGGAAGCTTCCGAGGGGAAGAACCCACCTCTGGGAGAAAGCTTCCTAGTACAAGAACCTAGGGGGGCACACTACCTTGGGGAAGAAGATGCCAAGGGAAGGAAGTTGCCTTTGGGGGGAAAGCTACTCAGGGGAGAAACTGCCTCAGGAGGAAGCTGCCTTGGGAAGAAGTTATGCTGACACCGAAGTGAGGAATCTGGTTTGCACCCAGACACGGATCTTTCATATCGACTCTATTTTCTCTGATGGTGAGATTGTTGTATGAGATTGTATGATAGAGATAGCCTTCCCTATAAGCAACCTCCAGTTTAGGGCTGCAGGCGCACACGTTTAAAGCTGTAAGCACTCAACATGCCGCTCTGCCTTTTGGGACATAGGACACCGCAGGATCTTCTCCATCGAGCTGAAACCGAGGGGTATGGACACCAAAAAGCTATTGCTGAAAGTGTGCAAAACAAAGAAAGCCCCCCTGCCCCTGGTGTGCGAAAACGAACCAGCTGACCCCTGAATTGTGCGTGCATTTCGAGATCCTGGCCTCTGAACACCTGAAGTGCACATGAGATTCGACCCTCTGAACCCCTGAGGTGAATTCGCAGTTCGATACCCTGACGCCTCTGCGTGGCCTGTGAGAGGCTTCTCTGTGCAGCCTCACCCGCAGGTCCATCTTCTTTGTTTGACCTCGACTCCCAGCAATCTGCCCTGCGCCCAGCCGCACTCCCCAGCAGCCGCCTCAGGGCCGCACGCCACTTCCGCCTCGCATAAACCCTGCCTTTTACCCTGCCCGCTTAGAACGCTCTTCTTGTGCTTGTTTGACAAAAACCTGTCATAACGGGTGACAGAGACTTCTCACGACGAGAGAGGACTGGTTCACGAAAGTGACAGTGAAAAATATAGCTCACAGCTCTGGAAGGCGCGGAGGCTCCCGAGGTCCCGGCACAGCTGTTAGACACGTTGCTATGTCGGACGAGGCAAGCTCCGGGAGTCATACCTATGTCACATTCGGCAGCCCCCAGGAAGTCGTCATCAGCGAGGGACTGGGTTTGTGGGTTGTCGATGTCGTACACTTCGAAGCGCAACGGCTGAATGCACTCGAAATAATACTGCAACGAGAAAGTTGTAGTGAAGTCCACGTCGAGTTTATCCTTGATCCATTCCGTGCGGCCGTGCTCCACCCATCTCCCACGACCATCCCGAGTGTATAGCACCGCAAGTGGATCGGACTTCGAGAGATAGTCCCTGGTGTATAAAGCGGCAAGAGAATTTTGTCAGAGCTTCTTGCAGTTGCTGCAAAATCTCGAGGCAATATCACATCCCCGGTATAAAAGGCCTGGACGTGCCCCAGGCATATACACGAAGTGTCAAATTTCCCAGTGCCAGCTGACTCATACACGTGCTTTTGGATGTTCACAAAGGCTCAATGATGCTTATTTGTGTAAATGAATCGCAGGCGAATTAATAGCGGAGCTACACGATGCGAACACGATGCAAGTCACCGCAGCTTAGCCAGCGCGTAAATACCAGAGGGATACAAGCTCCGCAACGACATTGGGCCGAAGTTTCGTCGGCTTACCTGTTCTGAAGACCGCGACACTTTATAAACAACTTGATTCTTGACGTTGGCTGGTGTGTCTGCAGACAGGAATCCGCGAAAGCATACCGGAACCGTGGGCGGAATATGATTAGGCTGGAGTTTTCACCACAAACTCGCTAGGTCGGATACCTAAGGCAGCGGGTACAAATACAGGTTGAACCTCACACAAACACTCCACAAGTCCACTTAAGTTATGGGCGGGATTAAAATCGAGCCTCCTTCGCCAAAACGAAGCATCAAACCGGGATACAACCTAATTCTCCAACAAAACTAGAAACAAGGAAGTTGTTGAACTGGAGATGGAATTCGCGCCAGTTGTTAAGCACACGCCATGTTTGTGCACTACCTGATCAAGGTAAAGCTCCTGAGGCACAGCTGTGACCGGAGTTCCCTGGACTGGGATGCCTGCACCAGCCTCAACCCTTCAGCATAGCGTTTTTACATCAAAGTTACCAGGCTGTGAAAGCAGGCTCACTGCCGAAGTTTGAAGGTATTGTAGACTTGCAGTCGCGTTTATAAGAACACTCTTCCCCCCTCTTCATAGTATTTGCGGTTATGGCTCCAGCAACTTTCTAGTTTGTACACAACACAAACGCTATGACCCTATTCAAACCTCGTACAAACGTTTGCTTGGTGTAAAGACAAATGCCGCGTACAGTGCTGGTGTAGGGTAGGTCCTTACCCGTAGCTGCCATACAATGCTGTACCAATACGTTAGCGCAAAAGATCTTCTTGGGAAATCTGTCTGACCGACTAGCTAGACCAGAGGTTGCACAGAACTCTCAACTCGTTGCAGCGTATCCGTTTAGGGTTTATCCGAGTAGGCAAACGGTGAAAACCACCAGGCACGAGGGAATCTCAATGCACCTGCCCACTACACCACACCACACCACCGCAGCCAAAAAAATCGTAGCAACAAATTAAAATCTAACAAAGTTCAAGCCTTCATCGACGTTTCTGCCCCTCGCCTGTTCTTCCATGTTCTTCCCCTCTGAGGAACCTCTTTGGCGGTTCCAAAACCCTACACACCGTGTACGTGACACATGTCGACATGACGATGACGATGAGTCCCAGTCGACAGCGACAATAATGACGCGATGAGTCATAGTCATAGTCAGTCGACTGCTGATGACTAAGATCAACGATGCGAGTTGCCGAGTTCTGGGACTCGAGAGTCGAGTCGACTGCGACTGCCCACTCCGACTCGAGTCTCAACTGTGGAAGTGTTATTTAATTATATTTAACAATACCTCGGTAGTATATTTAACAATACCTCAGTAGAATAGTAAAATAGTCTACTGTGACACACACTACAAACAGTAGAGCCTACAGTAATAAGAGTGGCTCAGTAAGAGCATGAGTCTCTCTAGTAAAAAGTCTTGGACGTTTACAGAATTGTGAAAAGCAATACCCCCCGCCCGCCCGTGACTCCAAACTCTTCTGTCTTCAACACCCTCGACTGAGCCCCCTCGACTTTCAGTTTCGTTTGCCCTTTCGGACGCGATCAACAACACAAAATGTTTTCTCACACGACAGATTAGGTGAACAGAAGACTCCAAGAAATAAAAACAAGAAGGGGAAAATGAACCAGGTCCATAAAACCTCCAACAGCAAGCGAACAAGGAGCAGAGAAAGAAACGAGCGGGATAAAAAAATATACTCACAAGAACGTAGTCGATACAGCGCGAGTGGCAACAGGAGCAGCAGGAGCAGGAGCAGGAGCAGAGATCGCAGACGGAGACGGAGCAGGAGCAGGAGTAGGGCTCGGAGACGGAGCAAGAGCAGGAGTAGGGCTCGGAGACGTAGCAGGAGCGGAGACCGAGAAGTGGGAAAGGGTAGAAGCAGGAGTGAGGAGAAGTACGGTCACGGGGGTAACAGGAAAATACAGGAAGGTCGCGGCCACATAGAATTTGACAGAGCCGGAGAGGTCATCGATAGGTTTAGAAGTAATTTCAGACAACATAAATACCAAGCAGCCGATCTCCAGAACAAGAGCGACGACTGTGACAGGCGCAAACTTGCAAGCGAACCAACCCTCACCATATCTCTTCAGCAAATTGATAAGAATAGAAATGTTCTGAACCATGAAGAGGTCACCTCGGTCTCTTGCGCTCTGTCGGACGCGGTTGCAACATTAAAACAGCCCTTAATTCCGCTGTGCGAGGGTCGCTTTGGCTTCATGGGTGAAGCGGACATCACGCTTTCTTTTAAGGGGAAGAAGCTCTTTGCCGCGATGGAGCTGCTCGAGGTAAGCGGCCTCGCAGAAGGCAGCGTAGTCAACTGGTGTTGTCAAGACCGTCGTGAAACCGTGCCTGACCTCCCCGCAAGGGATGCTAGTTTGATTAACGACCATTTCGGCGGCACAGCCGATCCATGTACAGACGGTGATTTCTGGCTTGGTGAGAGGACCTGGGATATGGGCGCTCGAGATGAACGTCAGGCACTAGTGAAGGAGTCCACGAGTCAACACTAGAAAGCTGCACGCGGCTGTTCGAAACGTTGAAAGCCTGTTGTCACCCTCCTATCCTGCACATCGCGTTTGCCTTCGTACTTTTGCCTTCGACGACCACTAATGGGTTCTGAGGGGAGCCCGCCTGCGCGCTCTGAGTCTGCAGAGTTATTTTTAATAGATATTTTGCAGCCCGACGCATTCGAACGCATCGCGGCCCCAGCACGTTGACTGCCCTTGACATAGCGCCTCAACTCAAACATAGCTCTCCCCCATGATTGTGTCGTTTTCACAATTTTGCCACTTATGACTTGCAAGCGATGCTCTCTCGATTCCAAATGTTTCGAGTAGCCTAAAGTTATGTCCAGGCATACTTACGTATCGACTACAATGAAATATCAAGGGCCGTGCCTGGTAGGAAGTGCACTTACGTGAACCCAAGTTCGATATGTTGGCCTGCGAGAGGGACAATACAATAATCGGATGTCGACCTTGAATATAAAGGCCAAGCCCCCAGAGTCAAGCGAACCCATCCATCAAAATGGGAAGAAAAATAATGTAGATTGAGCTATTCCTACTCGTGTGATTATCTAATGTAGTGTACACAACATTACCGGAGGCGTTATTGCTCCTGTTGTTCCACGTAGTTTACAGGTATTTCCGTTTCTTCCCTGTTCCACTGTGATTGTCAAATGCTGGTATGCATGGTCGCAGGTAAAAGCAATATAGATGGACTACCCACACGGGCGTAGACATAATGAAAGCACCAAGCATATTAGAAGCACCAAACATGACTTCTAAAGTTCATAAGAAAGGAATTTAATTTATAGAATTGATGCATTGCGATAGGTCTTGTTATCATTTCGCATTCTCAACGAGAATCAAATCTCGGCAAACATAGTGCATGTGTGAAGAATAGAATGTTAATGTAAACAAGGTAATGGCATAACGAGCAGTTTGAACGTGCACTTGCGCATATAGGCATATGCATACAACGTTGTATACATTTTTGATAACGACTCCGGCTCATCGCAAAGCAATTGACTGTTCCGATAGTACAATTGTACAGCGACTTACATGTGCACGATTGGAAGATCACATGCGTATATGTATTTCTAACTGGATCCGAAGGTTCCGAACCAACATATCTCTTTGCAAATGTCATGTTTAGGGTGGCATGTAGGTCCTAGTGTATGTTATCGGGAGTCAATATATATGACTACGAAATAGATCGGCATTTCTCGATTGCGCCCGCATCAAAGCAAATAACCGCCTGCTGAGGGTACCTGACGAGTCGTATATTTGCTTCGTGAGCAGAGCTCCGAAACATCATTTGTCGGAAGTGCTACGTGGGATACTTTTTCCTTCTTCTGAAAAACGAAATAAGCAGGAGGTCATATTTGTCATATAGCTAATGGAGAGTGTGCCCAATAACAATTAATCTTTTCATACTGCTTTTATGTCAGTACAATCATTGTTCGTAATTTAGCATGTGTCGACATGGACAATTATTTGGCAAATTCCAGATGAAATGCCCATCATCGGCCACCTCGTCACCGACCGACGTCTAAAGATCACCCCTATTCAACATGCCATCGGTCCATGTTTCTATAAGCAAGAAGGTATACTTTGTATATAATGGTCCTGATGGCGGAAGATCACATTACCGCCCAATTAAAGGCCAGGAAGAGGAACGTGACTGGTTGGGATCGGTGAGGATTAATCGCATCGTCCCAGTACGGTATACTCAAATATAGGCTCTACCATTCGGAATGCAACTGCGGGATAGACTAAGGGTAGCGTAATCACGGTACCATGCAGTGTGTGCATAGGACCCAGCAGGGACGGTAGTTCAACCATCAGCATGCCAGGGATACGGACCTGGACCTCATTATTTAAGCTGCTCATCGATCCGAATCACGTGGGCGAGTCTATACAAATGGCAGGATGGCATCACTATGACGAATAAATACGTAAATAAACTATAATCGACTTGGGTGAATGCAATATCCAAAAGGTTAATCAAAATAGGAAACACTGATTTAAGACTGAATTTGTCAATGATCTTAACGGCAGTCCCTTGCCGTAACCCTACCCTCAATGCCACATAGTCATGCTTTGTTTACTGTACTTTACTTCCCTCCATTTCTCCATTAAACTTCAGAACTGTGCCTCGAACTGTTCTGAACACAAATAAGCTAAACCCCGTTTGGAACGGCGAAATCTAACATCTGTCCATCCTCCTCTTCCCCTTCTAGCTTTTCCAATTCCGACTGCTGTAGCTGCCACAACTGTGCATACCGCCCATTTGAAGCCAACAATTCCTCGTGCGTTCCCGCCTGCACCGCAACAAATCCCGATCCACGTAACTGTGAGCTCAAATCAGCCTGGTGACCTCACTCCAAGTGTGAAATAAGACCTTGTGAATGTTGCATGAACCCATCCTGTGATTTCAAGTTCACCGCATTCTTTACACGTGCACACAAACGCCTTGTCATTCTGCTTGACGCCTTCCTGTATTATCTCCTAAAACCTCGCAATCCCTCGAACGAATTCGATAAAGTCGAAGTTGATTAACCTTGCAACCTACACCTGCGCAAATGTTAAGAGATCCGACCTGTCGTATAGGGTTATCTACTGGAGTCATGAATTCAGGTGAAGGAATACTGAGAGCAGACCCAGCCCTGTAGACCTGTCCTAGATTGTAGAAAAAGGCAGTCCCACCTCCTCGACGCGCCCTTTCTCCATGACAATGATGCGATCACAGTGCATGACTGTGGACAAGCGGTGCGCCACGAAGATGCAAGTGCGCCCCGATGCCAGCTTCCGGAGGCTCTCCAGGATGCCCTGTGACACCACACCACTCCCAAGGAACAGGCTGAGAGACCACCAATCCAAGGCGTTGCAAGGATGCTGGGCAAAGTGGAAACATGGAACAGGGTAATGATGTGGATAGAGAGAGGGCATGGCGTGAGCGAAGAGACGGCGCGGAAGCATGTAGTCCATATCAGTGAAATGAATTCGTTTCCTCTGGAAGGACGGTTGAATGCCTCGGCGAAGGTGCCTTTGGATTGAGACTGAAGGTAGAATTCTGCTCACCGCTTCGGTGGAAGAGTCCAGGGCAGACGTCGCTTCGTCACACACGAGCAGGCGCGGGGCCTGCACCAAAGTGGCCCCATCACCATGGACAGAAGTACTTGTCAAGCTCTCAGGAGCATCAAATATGGACAGCTAGAACCTATGTTACAATAGCGGCATCTGAGCCAGCGACACTGCCGGTTTGCCAGGCACAACATAGGACCATCTAGTGTGCTGCATGTCATCTTATGTCATAAAAGCATATTCAATTTTGATTTATAAAGAAACTTGAGAACTCCTGACGCAAAGCGCAGCTCTGCTGCACAAAAAACTCTGAAAGCAATGTAGTAGTTGCTCTTTTTGTATTAGAAGTAACTACATTTCAAATTGAGCTCATGATACAATGCAGTGACAAGCATAACACCTTGGAAATCTCGAATGACCGATCCAGACTGAGGTAAAAATTGCTCTACAGACTCAATCACACAACTCACACGGTTTCCGATCTTGCACTCGGGGTGTCAGAAGGCAAGCTCGAAGCGCCGCCAGCAACTCACCTTTAGGAACGCGCGGGCAATGGCCACACGCTGCTTCTCACCACCGCTCAGCTTCAGGCCTCGCTCCCCCACTGCCACCCCCAAGCACCCCACAGTCCACCTCACTTGAAATTGTTGCTCCAACATGTCCCCCATTCCTGTCACTATCCCCCCACTCTGAATCCTGTCCTAGGTCACCCCCGCTGCACTCCTTTTGCAGTGCTTCTCCCCTGCCCTGAGGAGTAGCTGACTGCCTCGCGCAGAGAGCCACCAGTGCCAACAGAGTCCATGGAGCACGGGGCGGAGCCACCCTGCTCAACGCACCAACTGTCGCGTAGCCATCGGGCATGCGACGGATGGCCTTTTCAAGCTGCGCCTCTTGCGCCGCAGCATGAACCTCCTCGTCCGTGGCATCCGGGCGACCGTACCTGCCGCACCCCAAGGGCCCCGTGCCAGCACCTCAGCCTCTTGGCACGCGTTTGTGCAGTGCACGGCGACTGCTATTGGCCGCTAGTGCTGCAGCTGCCAGAACTTCCTGTACAATTTGGGCATGGGCTAGCAGGCAGGGTAGGGAAGAGGGCTCGTGCCGGATGTTCGCAAGGATCGTGTCATTGAACAGGACAGTGTCCTGTGCGCCAGTCCCACCAGACCAAGCCCGCTTAGAAGCCCTGGGGCAGCAACTCCAGGAGGGTCCCCGCCACCTGGCAGGAGCATCGCAACCTGGGCCCGGGGGAGGGATTCGCGCCACAAGGGCTCTTTCATGTGCAGCATCCCCGCTGACTTTGTTCTATTTGAGACAACTGTCGAATCGAAAATTCGCTGAAGGCAATTGTCGAGATCTGAATGGGAATTTCAATAAACAGAGGTCCTCCATTACTAGACACGTGGCTAAATATGAGATCCATTACTAGCAACGTGGCTAGATACGCGTTCCAGCATGATGCCAGCCTTCTGGAGGTGAGAGAAGATCCCGGAATTTTTATATCTTCTCCGTCATGCCCTATTGTTTGAAAAGCCATGGTCAGTTGACTAGCCGATGACCAGTAATGCCCCTCTAATGAGAAAACGATGAAGCATCCACGTACCGTCTGACATGGAGCCACACACGCGTACCGCGAGAAGGCTAATCTTCCACTCACAAGTGACATTCTGCAAAGTTGCCTAAATCCATGTGCAACGGAATTTCAATGGTTTCAGAGGTGAGTTCTTGATTCCTGGTTTAGTTGAGATTGAATGTCACATGCCGTCTCGAGGCACTGAGCAATAGGACAATTGGCCACAAAATCAACGCAGCCATGCAGCTCTGTTCCTTTTGCTTTCCCACCTCTTCCGAAAAAGGGTCTCTGGCGAATTTTGATGCATGCCTGGACAAACATGAACTTGAGATGAAAATGATGATTTTGAAATTTGTATGACAGCGGACAAAAGCATGGATGCGAAGTATTCCACTGCTGCCGGCTTGGCAAGATGAAGAATCGAAAAAGTGAAACACCATGCGAGCCCAGGTCTGTACGGGGCGGGGAGCAGGTTGACGGACTTGAGGCACCACGGCGATGGCAGCGCGCATGGATTCGTTGGCGAGATCTTTGACATCGAACCCGTCGAGCTCCACAGTACCCGCGCGGGGGTCGTACAATCGCAGCATGAGCCGCACAAGAGTGGACTTCCCCGACCCCGACGACCCCACCAGTGCAATGCTCTCCCCTGGCGCCACGTCGATATCCACCCCCCACCCAACACCTGCACGGGGTGTAAATCAAACTCCACCCCTCGCAGTTTCAGCTCCACCCCTCCCTGTGCATGTCCCACTCCCTCGCCCCGCCAAACTCACATCTTCCTCTGGCTGTAGGCTGAGTGCGTCCAGCCCACAGGGAATGGAGCAGAAGCACCACACACGCCGGGGTGGAAACTTCCGAGGCAATCGCAGCCCCTTGCTACCTGCCAGCGGTGGGCAGGCGGACCCGTTGAGGGGGTGGGTGAGAAGAGGGGGCAAGGTAGTCAGAGAATTTGCTCCGGTGGGAACGGCATACTGCAAAGAACGAGGTTGAGAGGCTCGTTGGATCGAGGAGAAGTGAGCGGAGAACAGAGCGATGGATCAGTGGGTCATGTGTGGGATGGAGGTCGGATGGACCCGCACAGGGGAGGGAAGTACTTCGACAAGGGCAGGCTGGCGTGGCCGTCGGGGAGGCGGGTCTTTGTGGAGAGGATATCAAACATCTCCTCCATGTCCACTAACGACTGCCGTAGCTCCCGGTAAAAGAACCCCAAAAACTGCAGCGGACCCCACAGCTGAAGCAGCAACCCCTGGACCATCACAATGTCCCCGACTGCAAGCCCCCCACCTTCCCCGCCCCATACCCCCAACCCCTCCACCATCAAGCTTCCTCTCAACCGTGCTCCCCGAGACCCCTTGCATTGCGCTGCACTGGCGGTATCGAGTATGAGTGCCTTGGCATTGCCCCGAGCCGCACGCGCTTCCTCCACGGGTTACATGGCACGAATCAGATTGAATGGAGTGGAGGGCAGGCAGCGGTCACCGGATGGAGGGTTGGGCAGAGAGAGGAGCAGAACTGAAGGTCGGAGGGACGGGTCAGGGTGCTTGGATAGCTTACCGGTCATGAGTCCTTTGAAGACGCTGAAAGCGGACATTGTTAGAACAGCAGTGAGGCCGGCATTGAGGATGACGGACTGTCCCGAATTCAGCAGCAGCGCCATCTCCTCCACCCTCACAGCCGCCTGCGCGCAACATCTCCTCTACCCTCAAGGCCGGAGAAAAACAAATGCCTCAAAAAGCAGACGATGATTGACGGTGCCCATGACTGCATGCGCTCGCATTACCAGACGCATGACCAGACCCCATTGACTCGTGAAGGAGGAAAGGTGGGGTGGGGGCAAGGAGAGCGCGGGTATTGCCACTTGAGAAGAGAGGGGTAGCGTGGAGAAATATGGGGGGAGAGCGCGGCTAGTGCCACTTGAGAAATGAGGGGTGGCGTGTAGTATTACGGGAAGAGAGCGCGGCTAG
>LGRX02018141.1:0-14818 GCA_001247695.2 Cymbomonas tetramitiformis
CAGCTCGGGGGTCAGGGATGAGCCGGCTTCAGGCACAAGGCAGCAGTGCGCTGGGTGCGGATGCAGAGGGGCTCAGGTGGCTCAGTAAGGCTCAGGGGTTCCCACTCTTCACTAGTGAGCTCTGGAGAATTCGGATAAGTGTCCCGAAGTGTGCGCTGAATCCTTTGATCCCCGGCGTGGGTACATAGTGCAGCCGTTCTTCTGTGGCTACGGTGTGCCAAAGGAGTCGGTCCAAGGATTAGCACACACACACTCGCTCTCTCTTTCTCGCTCACCCACAGCCACGTGGCGAGGTTGATGGCCGTGCCGGAACTGACAGTGATGAACAAGTTTCGAGAAAGCGACGACCCGTGATTGAACTGCCGGCCACGGAGACCCTTTGTGCGGGGATCCTCTTGAGGAGGACTTCCGCAGGACGCACTCGAAAGATGACGGGAATGCTTGCCCGCCCCTCTTCCCCGATTGCAGGGCAAAATGTTCCAGTGGGCCTCGGATAAGATGCAGGTGCTTGGCCCGATCGCTGCACAACTCTTCTCCCGAAAGTGTCCCTTCCTGTAGCCTAAAGCCCCACCCTTCGTTAAACCCGGCAGGCCCTCCCTTATCATCTACTTGTCATCTGACGGGTAGCGGCCTTGTAGTCTGCCAGGGTGGCGGGGCAGCGGGTATGTGGCACTTTGGAGGGTCGCCCTTCAAAATCTATAAACGGGGTTCATGCAAGCCGTGCTTTGTTATGCACAGTGGGCGGCGGGGACCCTTCCTTTGTAATTTGGGGGAAGGGCAACTTAGTACCCAGCAGCAGGACCTCCTTTGTGATCTTCAAGGGGCTGCGAGGGGGAAGGGCGTATCGCCTGGCCGTCTTCACCTCCCTCGTAATCTCCTGGGCAATACCGCGAGATATTCTGTGGCTTGGGCCGCATCTAAAGCAGCTTCTGGATGACTGCGATAGGAGGTGGCAGCAACTGTGCGCGGCAGATGAGCCCCGCGAGCCATGATGGGCCTGCTTCCGTGGAGTGTTGGCGATAGCGCCCGGTGGCGGCGCTGTGCTGGGTGCAAGGGTCCGGCTTGAATGCCAGGGCCCTGGAGGGCTGTATCGGGCTGTTAACGCGCGCGCTAGCAATATGTTTACATCCCTCTTTTTCGGATCGTGGTGCCGCATGCTCGAGGGAGGAGCGAGCAGCCCCGCGTTGGGTCAAAGCACAGGCGGCCTCCAGATGCGGGGGGTCAGAGCGGGTCGTGGAAGTACTCGGGGATGGCAAGCCCAAGTGTACATGCCCCCTCGGGCTGGAGGAAGAGATTCGCCCGACTGATGAGTTGATCCCATGTAAACGGTGGGGTGCGAGCAAGGCGTTTATCTTTCCTGCCACCCTGTTTGGAGGTGGCTTAGGCGCATGGCGGTGCAGGGGGGGCCTATGCGAGCACACGTGGCGCTCGGACTGAGTGCTGTCTGTGGCATGAGCTGGCCGAGGTGTGCGGCGGGCGCAGTATAAATGGCGCACGCTGAAGGAAGTCGTTGCTTCGTCGGACCGCTTCAGCCTCGAGGTGCTGCCCCGCGCCCCCTCCCCTTCATGCCAGCTGTCAGTTCCGGCCGACTTCTGTTGGCGTAGCTGATGCTGTGGTCGAGGCGCGCCCGTCCCCTTCATCGCTGCTGCTCTTGTTGACCAGCCGCCGCCGCTGGGCCTGGGACCATGTCACCAGAGATGTTCTTCTGAATCGGTGCAGGAGTCATGCCGCATCAGTGGCTCACTACCCACCGTCTTCCAGCCGAGTCCCGGCCAGGCACTCTCTGTGTTTGGTACCATGTGGCCACAACTCCGCCCAGCCCCAGCTGGCGCGTGACTCTTTTGGGGCGAGAGTCCATCCGACGGTTGTCAGCGCGCCTCCCACCAATCAACCGCTGTGCCATCCGACGGTTGTCAGCGCGCCTCCCACCAATCAACCGCTGTGTCATCCGGCGTTTGCCAGCGTGCCTCCCACCAATCAACCGCTGTGCCATCGACGTTTGTCAGCGGCCTCCCACCAATCGCGCCGCTGTGTCATCGGCGTTTGCCAAGCCTCCGCAATCAACCGCTGTGGCATCTGACGTTTGTCAGGAGGGCCTCCCTGGCCAGGCCGCTGTGTCATCAGAGCGTTTGCCAGCGCCCCTCCCACCAATCAGCCGCTGTGTCATCCGACGTTTGTCAGGGTACCTCCCACCAATCGACCGCTGTGTCATCCGACGTTTGCCAGCGCCCCTCCCACCAATCAACCGTTGTGTGTGTACTGACGCCCATTTGTCTTGAACACTGGGGAGATACTCGCACCCGTTGCGGTGTGCGCTGCGTTGTATCTTGGGAGGGAACCCCGTTGATGTGCACTATTGGTGCAGCACCTCCAAGTTGAATCATCGGATCAAAGGAATCTCCAAGTTGGATCATCGGATCAAAGAAATCTGCTTCTCATTCCGCACTTGCTGCTCCCGAGCACTTCGGTGGATGCGGCGTCAGCAGTGTCATTCAGTGCCGCCTAGTCAGCACTCGCGTGACTCGCCTCGACACCCTCAGCACCCTCCTTACCATCCACACCCTCCACACCTGCATCAACACCCTCAGCATCCCTCCACATGCCGGACACACTTGACACTTTTAACACGCTCAACAAACATGCACACAGGAATCGGTCCACGGATAAGCCACACAAGTACACACATAAGTGTCCCGAGGTGTGTGCTGAATCCTTTGATAAGCCGGTGTGGATGCATAGTGAAGCGATCTTCTGTGGTTCATGGTGCCAAAGAGGCGGTCAGAGGATCGAAACGCCACCGCGGCATCCTCCACCCTCCACACGCTCGTATCAGCGGCAACCTCCGCTTTTAACCGCTCCAGCATCCTCCCGCGCCATTCACCCCGCCGCCCCCTTCCCCGACGCCCTACACATGCTCAACATCCTCGACCCCCTCAGATCACTGGATATGCTCTCAACCACTCAACACTCTTGACACTCTCGATGGTATCAAGATACTTCACACACTCGGCTGACATGCACTCGGGGAGTGGCACAGCTAGTGCCTCGGATGCGAGGGGAGTGGCACAGCTAGTGCCTCGGATACGAGGGGAGTGGTGCCAAGCGGTCACGGGGTTCGAAGGGGCTGTGGGGTTGGTCCCTCCTAGGATACCGAACTGCTGCCAGCGGGGCGGTGTGCGTTCATGAAGAAGACCCTGCCTCCGTCCCCGGCATACGCGTGGGTAAGCAAAGCCCCCCCTGTGTCCGCACACCCCTCTTTGCGCCCCCTCAGTGCATGCCTCTCCTCTCTTGCTCATTCTCGGCCCCCAGCTCTCCCAAGTCCTGTGGATGTCATAATGAAGAAACGTGCCATAGGGAGATGATCTATGTGCACCTAAAGTGTGGACAATGTGGTTGCAGATGATCTATGTGCACCTACAGTGTGGATAGTGTGGTCGGAGGCGGCCTATGTGCACCTAAGGTGTGGATATAGGGTGGTTTGAGGCGCTTCCATATGTCAGCAAAGAGAAATATCTCAGCCACAGCAAGTTTCGAGATGGAGTGACGAAGAGATCGATCCTTCCCGGGCTTCCAAATGCGTTGATTGCCAAGTGGCAGATATTGTCCGCCGCCATGTGAGCAAGTCTGCGGAGCAGATACGCCAATAACAACGACGCTTTCCTGTGTATTGAGCAGGATGCGGTTGCGAGTCATGTACATCTGCTTTCTTTTGCTCTTCACATCTCATTGCCAACAGGCACATTGCATAGCATTCATTAAAAATAGCTTTCTTCTTACATGCGTCATCACCTGTGATGCTGATGTGCTCCCTGCGCATGGAGACGCCCGTCTCTGGCCGGCCGAAGGTGACGAAGGCAAACACCACGTAGGTGCACGCCCTGAGCAGCTCCGTAGCTGCCCGGCCCACCGGCTCCAGCCCCAGCCCGTGCGCATGCGCCGCCGAGACATGCCTGGCAGGCAGCCAGGTCCGCACCGTCTGCTCCTCACCCGCGGCTTCAGCCGCCTGCACCTGGAGGCGGGCCATGCCCTTCACTGCTCTGGAGATCGCCCGGCCCCTGGCAGGCCCGGGGAACCCCATGTCCTCGTGGTAGTTGTTGATGGCGGATAGGTAGGGCTGCATGTTGGACGCCTGCACCGTGCCCTTGTCCAGCATGTGAGCAATGTACAGCCTCACCGTGGCCCCCGTTGCCGGAAGCCACTGTCTGCCCTCCGCCTCACAGAACGCCATGAAGGCCCGAGCCTTCGGCCGGTAGTTGCCCACCGTCTTGCCGCCCAATGCTGCCCCCTGCATCTGCACTGCCAGCTCAGTGAGGGAGCTGTCCCCCAACTCTCCTCTCCAGCGCTCCTGAAGCGCCGCATCCCAGCCAGTCACCTCCTGCACCGCTGCCGGGAGCACCTCATACCTCTCCTTGCTCATGTCCAGGTCCTCCTTGTCTCCATCCTCGTAGGCAATGTGGGTTAGGCCGTCCGACCCCGTGTCACCCACGGTACCGGTGTACCAGGCATCATCCTGGGGCCAGTACACCTTCACCTTGAGGCCACTCGCCAGCCCCGCCTGTGGCGCCTGCCCGGCTGCCCGCCTCCCATCCTGCAGGTAATGGCTCACCGGGAGGCGGAGATGCGGAACATGATGCCGTCCCAGCTTGAGGCCCCGAGCAGCTCGGACCCTCCCAGCCGGCTGGGAGTAAAGAGGTCCCTGCCCCGGGGCAAGATCACCACCTCGTCGGCCATGGCCTCCAGCTGCTGGAACCACATCTGCCCCGGCCAGTAGGGCGCCACCACCGTGGCGGCGCACTTCTCCTCCGCAGCTTGTGCGCCACCTCGTCGAGGAGGGACCACGGGGGCTTGACCCAATCGACCTCTCCTAGCCAGGAAAAGGCCAAAGAGTCCACGCCCTCGCACCCCGGGTCGTGCCACTGTGCGTAGTAGCGCGGCAGCTGGGCGGAGAGCTCCGCGGCGAAGCGGTCCACGGTGTGCTGGTGCCATTCCCGCTCCGCCCACTGAAACCACCTGTGGTTCAGCCGCCAGTCGTCCAGGTCCCGGTCCCGAGACAAGCGGTCGGCCCACTCGTTTGCCTCGCTTCTGATGTACCTCGCCTGGAGCTCGATGTCGTTTAAGTCCAGCAGGATCCACAGGCGCCGCATCCGCCGCATCAGCTCCGGGTTGCGCGACGTGAAGTGCGAGAGCATGGCCACCACCGCCTGGTTGTCGCAGTAGAGGCGCACCACCTTGCCGGTGAGCTCTCTCAGGAAGGATTGCACCGTCTTGTACACGGCATCCAACTCCAGGTGCGTGATGTGTAGATGCCGTAGCTCGTCGGACCAGAATCCTCTTGCCGCGTGCTTGAGGTTCAGCACCCCGCCCCATGCGAACAGAGACGCGTCGGTGTGCACCTTCGCTCTCGTGGGGCTGCGCCAGATCTTGCGACCGTTCCACCGGCTCTGAGCCGGCAGCCTGAGCCAACACTCGATGTTGCTCCACGCCTGCCGTGTGAGCTTCACCTTCGCGCCCCATCCCCGCCTCGTGGAGAGCACGAAGTGGAGCTCCCTGAGATACAATCTCGCCGGTACACGGCCAGATACACAGACTGGCAGAGCCCGTGAACGCTGCCAGCTTCCGAGCTGGGAGCCACCTCCGCTGTCGCGACGCCTCGCTGAGAAGCGCCTTGGACTGCAGGTGAATCTTCTGCAGCCTCGCCGGTGTCACGCGGAACTGTCCCGCCTTGAGGTCCACCTCGAGCCCGAGGTGCTCCACCAGCTGCGTCGGCTCCCATTGCCCCTTCTTCTCGTTGCGCGACAATCCGAGTCTCACCAAGACCCGAGATGTCAACTCGCGCGCCCTGAGCGCCTCGATCCTGCTGCTTAGCAGCAGCAGGAAGTCGTCCATGTAAGGGAGCACCCGCGCCCCCTGCTGATGCTCCTCGCGGGGTTGCCACCGCCACTGATGGTCCTCGCGGGGACGAACAAGTCCATCACTAGACGCCACTTGTTCGTCCCCGGCTTCGGCACCAGGGACACTCGGGATACATGTCGTCGCCTCCTCGCTCGTACCCATGCGCCCGTCTTGAGACACCGCTCGGTCTCTGCGGCCATCCACTCCAGCTGCGGAGGGGTGGCGTCGCCCAACCACACTCCGTGATCGAAAGGCAGAGGCGCCTTGTCGACCCATCGCATCCTTGCCCCTTTGCTGATCCACTGCATCACCTCTGAGTTCGCGCCAGCTGCGCGCCATGCCCCCCTTCTGCTCCGCACCCTTTCCTGCAGGGTGGGCTCTTTCCGTTGAACGCCCCGAGGGGCGGAAGGCGTCCAACCTTTCCGTGATCGGAAAGCTAGGTCTGGGCTTGGGCGCCTCGCCCAAGCCCTGACCCTTTACCTCCCTTGCCGCTGCCGCGGCCACCTTCACCTTTTCCAGCGCCTTTGCCCTTGCCTCCTTGACGGTCACGAAAAGTCGAAACTTTGGCGCTGGCCTTGGCGTGCGTGTTCATCACGGCTTTCGCCTTCGTGGTGTCGAATTCCTTCAACCACTTCGTGAGCACTGAGTCGCTCACCAACCCGTCGCTGCCTGCGTACACCTTCTCCTCGATGAACGCCAACTTCGCCCGCAACGCCTCAGCTCCGCCGTGCGACGTTGCGTCAGACTCCATGCTCGCTCTGAGCTGCAACATGGTGTAACGGTTGTTCAGGAGCGAAAAAACGCCCTTAAACGTGTTGTGCGCTGCGAAAACACGCTCACTCAATTCCTCCACCTTTGGGGGATCCTTTTCATCTTGACACCAGTCCAAGGTCACCTCGGAAAACGCAATCGCATCGTGCATGTACGACAGCGCAGGGGCAAGCACCAACTGCTCGTAACGCATGGACGAGTTGGTGCGTTTGGAGAGGGCGTCGTAGGTCTTGTCGTTGTACAGGTCGTACATCTGCGGCATGTCAGTCTCCAGTGTCGCAGGTCTCGCAGGGAACGGATTCCCTTCAACGTGTGGGACATACGGGAGCTTTTTTAATGCCTCCAACTCCGCGTCTCCGCTCTGAGCGGAACCACCAGCCTGCGAAACGGCTTTCGCTGCCGCCTCCTCCGCGACTTCAACTCTCGCTGCGAGAGTCTCCATCTGCTTCATCATGAGCTTCATCATTTCGCCCTGTGGCTCCAACAGGACTTCCATCCCGGACTTCGCAGCCGGTTGTCCAGCCGCGCCAGCATTGTTCTCCGACGCGCCTTGCTCACCTTCTTGATCGCTCATTGTAGTAAGTCGTCAAGGGTTTAAACTTCCACAGTAACGTTAAAATGTGGGGTAAAATCTTTTGCAGTGTGCCGCACTAAGAATTTCTCCGCGAGGAAAAATTTCTTGTGAAGTTCTTTTGCGAAGGCAAAAGAACAGAGCTGCGGATTCCCACGGGCGGAACTCCTAAATACTGTCGTGTGTAAAGCCTTTAGATCTAACTCAGCTGCTGATTTTGATCTAACGGCTCAGGAAACTCTTATCGATCTACCGGCACAGAAACCTCTAAAATTCCGCAGGCTCCAATTTAACCAAAATTTGGGGCTTCCCCAAAGTGAGGGTGTCGCATGCGAGTTGTACAGCAGAGTGCAGAGGAAGGCGGGGAGCAGGAGCGCTGTCTGAGCGGAGCGCGAGGGAGTCCAATTCCAAACACATAGGCATTCTTCCAACGGGAGATTGGGGGTGTTGACGGGGCTGGAAGGGGCTGGGGGCGGCTGTCGATACTTCAGATAAAGTGCAATAAAGACGAAGACG
This sequence comes from Cymbomonas tetramitiformis, assembly GCA_001247695.2. Taxonomy (NCBI): domain Eukaryota; kingdom Viridiplantae; phylum Chlorophyta; class Pyramimonadophyceae; order Pyramimonadales; family Pyramimonadaceae; genus Cymbomonas; species Cymbomonas tetramitiformis. The sequence continues at coordinate 7,751 of LGRX02018141.1, forward strand.
CCGCGCCATGCGCCAGCTCCGCCGCATCAGGTATACAACGGCGCACCTTTGGTGTGGATCACGAAGTCCATGCTTGAACTCCCTGTGTTTGCATGTGAGGGTGTTGAGACGTGTCACCCGGCGGAGGCTGCCGGGGCGCTCGGCGGAGGAGGCTGCTGGGGGCGCTCGGCGGAGGCTGCCGGGGCGCTCGGCGGAGGCTGCCGGGGGCGCTCGGCGGAGGCTGCCGGGCGCTCGCGGGAGGCTGCCGGGCGCTCGGCGGAGGCTGCCCGGGCGCTCGGCGGAGGCTGCCGGGCTCGGCGGAGGCTGCCGGGGCGCTTGGCGGAGGCTGCCGGGGCGCTCGGGCGGAGCTGCCGGGCGCTCGGCGGAGGCTGCCGGGCGCTTCCGCGGAGAGCTGCCAGGGCGCTCGGCGGGGCGTGCCGGGGGCGCTCGGCGGAGGCTGCCGGGACGCTCGGCGGAGCCTGCCGCGGCGCTCGGCGGAGCCTGCCGGGGCGCTCGGAGGAGCCTGTTGGGGCGCTCGGAGGAGCTGATGAGGGGCTGATGACTTTTTTGCCTCGGCCTTTGGACAGCTTGCTCAAAGAGGCCTGCGATTGGCCTGTGCTTTTTCTCTGTGTGTGTGCATAAGCCCACGCCCGGCTTCATGCATGGCAGTGGAACCAAGCCGCGCTTTGGCACGTGCGTGTCAATGATCCCACACCTCTTGCAGGTCAGTAGACTTAGAGGCGCTCAACAAATGGTCACAACAGACATCGGCATCCACCTGAAGGAGGTCACAGTTTTTCAACTAACTCGGGTGGAATGCCTGGTGGTTTTGTCTTCAGGGGAGGCCACATATCGAGGGCTGCCCTTGTGCGGTTGCGCAAAGGTGACCCCCCTTCATCCAGCGGCGTGATGCAGACTGTGGGTGACCCCCCTTCATCCAGCGGCGTGATGCAGACTGTGGGTGACCCCCCTTCATCCAGCGGCGTGATGCAGACTGTGGTGGCTCTCCTTCGTCCAGCGGCGATGCAGACTGTGGGTGACCCCCTTCATCCAGCGTGATGCAGACATGGAGTGACCCCCCTTCGTCCAGCGCGTGATGCAGACTGTGGGTGACCCCCTTCATCAGCGGCGTGATGCAGACTTGTGGGTGACCCCCTTCGTCCAGCGATGCAGACTGTGGGTGACCCCCTTACCCAGCGTGATGCAGACTGTGGGTGACCCCCTTCGTCCAGCGGCGTGATGCAGACTGTGGGTGACCCCCTTCGTCCAGCGGTGTGATGCAGACTGTGGTGACCCCCTTCGTCCAACGGCGTGATGCAGACTGTGGGTGACCCCCCTTCGTCCAGCGGCGTGATGCAGACTGTGGGTGACCCTTCGTCCAGCGGCGTGATGCGAACTGTGGGTGACCCCCCTTCGTCCAGCGGCTGATGCAGACTGTGGGTGACCCCCTTCGTCCAGCGGCGTGATGCAGACTGTGGGTGACCCCCCTTCGTCCAGCGGCGTGATGCAGACTGTGGGTGACCCCCCTTCGTCCAGCGGCGTGATGCAGACTGTGGGTGCCATTGGAGTGGTGTGCGTGTAACAACATAACCATGGACCAACGGGTCCCATCCATCGACCGTGAGCCACTGGGGGGCATGCCAGCAGGGTCCGCTCACTCCGTAACCCAGAGACCAGCAGTTGTTTGGCGATGATCGGTCACATCGTTTCATCTTTCCATGCTGCTTTGCATTTGGGTTGGAATATGTATGCGTTTGTGGTATCTTGTCACGGCCCCGCCCTGCTCTTGATTTGCTTCTCACATCCACTGGGATGATGGTGGGCTGGCTTTTGCTGGCCGATCTCGTGCCGTTCAGTGTGACAACATGCGACTTTCAGGAGAGTACGTGCGGGCTGGTGATGGGGGGCAGCGCGTGCAGGCAGATGGTGAGGCGGGGAGTATATTATGGCAGGTAATGAGCGAGCCACCATTGTGACAAAGGATGAGAGAGTGAGGTGTGTGTGTGTAAGCAGGTGATGAGGGACGCTGGTATCATCGGGGTTCCCGGGAAATATTATGGAATGCCGCTCTCCCACATGCGCATCGAGTTGCTGCAGCGTGTGGAGGACTTTGACACGTTGATAGGCAACTTGAGGTCCCTGATTGGTGGACGCTAAACGCTCGAGCAAGCCTTGGAAAGTCTGCAAAGCTGCTGAAACCTCAAAATAGGCCGTGCTTCATGAAAGCTTCAAGTGGTGGTTGCTGATGGTCGTCGATGCAACTTCTGCATATAGGAGGCAAGGATCTCCATTGTCGTTCTGCCAACATCGAGGAACAGAGCGGCAGAGGAGCACCTTGCCGTTTTCTGTTGCTTTCAAATGCGTCGGGCATGGATCGCTGCTGATATGGAGCCGAGCCGAAGACCTCTGCATCCCAGAGTGTTGCATATGAGATAAAGTCTTGTGTGTTGCTCGATCGCCGTGATGATGTGCGCAACGTGTTTCTCCTTGCAGAAAGACTTCTTTGGACGGCGGTATCCAATATTACAAAGGGCCAGGATTATCGGTATAATAATTTCTGGCACGGGCCAGAATTATCGGTAGATATAGTTTCTGATGAGGGGTGGGGTTGGCGGTCGTGAGCCATTAAGTAGAACGAAGTTAAATATCGATTTCGAACATCGACATTGAAGGTTTCATCGCGTTTGGAGCATTTTTACCCATCGGTCGACTGCCCCCATACTCTCAGCACAGGTAAACGCCGCCATTTCCATGTTTGCAATTTGCAATACCGAAAAGTATAATGAAGTTGGGGTCCAGGGTACATTTACAACACACAGGGGATAGCACTTTGAAAATAACGTCCATAAGCTTGGATTTTTGAAAGGTAGTGTCTCCACAGTTGCTGCCACATTCGCATTGATGGGCAGCATGTGGCCCATTTCCCCATCACATCGATAATAAAAATGAGCCGGACGAATGACGTATAGGGTTTGGCTTCTCGTTTCCATCGCCAAACGAAAAATACTCTTGTACGATGACTATCTGCCGAATTTTTGTCATCTGAATATGTTTGAAGCATATTAGCAAATACCATTGTAGAGATTTGATATTGGGCGTAGGCGCAAAAGACATAAATCGTTTGTTAGCACTGCATCAAGGAAATAATACGACCACTTCCGTGACTCAGATATACTGCTTATAGGGCTGAGTTGGTAATGGGCAGCTTAAAGCATATTTAATGGTACCCGCGAGTTCCAGTCGACGATGCATGTTGTAAATACCTTGACATTTGCCGACATCCATGGGATCATCGGGGCCCTCAAACCGCGAAAAACACCGTTTTCCATTATTATATTTTCATTTTGAAAATATTTGTGTGTGCTCGGGAATCGCCATTTTCACACACGCGAAAGCCAGCATATGGCCAGTTTCCAAGTTCAAACTGCATTTGAAAATGATTGGCGAAAACGTACAATAGCCGCCTCTCTGCATAGTCTAATAAGAAAAAAAAAATGTGACTCTTCCTACTGGAAGCGTGATATTTGAAGGTGCTCAGCTGTTACGCCTGCCCCTAGTCACATGCACTATCAAGGCGGCTTCTTGCTGTTTTTCAGAGCCTTCTCCTTCTCCGATCTGCTGTGTGAAACCAACATCTTGGCAGCCCATTCCACCGCGATGCTACTGATTTTCTTGAGGAGGGCCTCCGCTTCCTTCTTGTTGAAGCCGAGGTGTTGCGTGAGAGCCCTTGCGTTGTGTTCATATACTGACCCCGTGGTTCCGAAAACCATCGGGTGAAAGAATACTTTATAGCCTTTGGATCTGAGTAGCTCCATAAGGGGCTCATACTTGTTGAGCTTGTCGTGAAGGGACACATACCAGCGCGTGTCCCACGTGAAGGCCACCTCTATGAGGTGGATTTCCCCCACGTCCTCCCTTCGGGTGTTCTCCGGCCTGCCTGGGGGGGCGTCCCTGACGTCCTCTGCACCCTTGATCATGACAATATCCACGAAGTGTGGTATGTCGTCTGGGGGGTCCTTCGCCCCCGGGTGGTCCCTTCCGTCCCTACGGCACTGACCCCTTTTGAGTATGAAGTCTGGTATCGGGCGCGTGCATCTGTTAGTCCCGTCGAGTCCAGCGTGGTGCGCGATCCAGATCGGACTGGCACCCGTTCGACCCTTCCTGATTGCTTCGTAAAGGGTCCTTGCCACTTCGTTGTGCCTGGCTGTGGCCATGTTCATGCTGGTCTCGTCTTTGCATCCCGCCAGCCTGTGTGCCGGGGTGTCCCTTTTCCCGCAGAGGGCGCAGTCCGGGTCCGGGTATTTGCCCGGCCATATGAGGTGCTTTCTGGCAGCCGTCATGAGGACCCCAAACCGGCATCTTAGGATCAGGGACCTGAATGTCGGTGGAGTAACCTTCCAGAAGTGATTGGATATTCCTGGTATCGACTTGTCTTGGAGAATTTCCCGCGGGGGCTCCTCCACTCTTCTTCCCATGTGTGCCTCGACCGCGGCAGCGTCGGCGTGGCTTGTGGCGGCCCTGTCTCCGTTTCCCCGGTGCATGGCCTCCCGGTCCCTGTTCCTCTTTCTTCTTCTTGCTGGGGCTGTCTCCTGGTAGGCGTCTATCGCTTGTTGTGGGACGTCCGTCAGGTTTTGGAGTTTCGACTCTCCCAGGTCCATCCCCATCATCGAGCGGCACAGTCCGTCTATTGGGTCCGCACATTCTGCCTCCTCTATCGCCTGCATCATCTCCCTGTCTGGCGAGTTCATGGCCTCCTCCTCGCCCATGTCCCTTATTTGGGTGGCCTCCAGCATTATTCCAGGGCGTATTTCCTGGATCGAGGGAGGGGCGAGCTGTGGGTGAGGGGTCTCTTCCCCATTCATGTCGTTTATTTGATCTAGAGGCGACCCCCGCGCCTCATCGAATTCCCAGAGTAGGTCCCACTCGTCCTGAGTGGTCACTTGTCCCCGCGGGTGTACCTGTTCCTGGTCGCCCGGCTCCCGTCGCATCGGCGGGCCGCCCTGGCTCCAGGGAGCGTGCTGCAATTCCTCCAGGAGCATCAGTTCCTGGAGAGTCTCTGAACAAGGCTACAATTCAAGCAATTGCAATATCTTTATGGCAGGAAAGATTGACCAGTAAATTAACAGGTTGAGCAACAGCTCCTCCAAATAGTTACTTCAAGTTAGAACCGCCTCCAAATGGGCAATATTCAAGTCTTATACTTTCAAGGCGCGCAGTTCATATTCTCTAATCGATCTGTCCCATGTCGGCTGGCATATCATCATCTGCCACCTATACAAATCCTAATCAGAGAATCTGCATTTGGACAATCCTAATCAAGACAGTTGATTTCATTGTCCCTTGCTGATCTTTGCTTTCTTCCTACGAGGAGCCACGTCAAGCCCTTCTTCTTCATCACTGTCACTTCTTATGGAATACTTCAATTGAGTTATATACTCATGTGTCCAACATCTCGGATATTTCCTAGGTTGCCTCTTCGTCTCTTCAGACACCCCAACCTTATTCTCACCCATTGAAGTCAATCCAGTATCTGACCCATAAGGTTTCTTCGGTGGTGCATGAACAGTCTCCACCACAGAGGCTGGGGCATCCTCAGATATGGCCTCAGACTTCTGCTCGGTAATAGGCTGATCATCGGGCTGAACAGGTGAGGTCGGGGAGATGCCCTTTGGTACCCAGTGAAGTTCACCCTTCTCATCCATGATCAATTGCAGTCCCAGTCTCTTCAACCTTCGAGCTTCAGCTTGTTCTTCAGCATCGTCAGCTACCAAGTCATCGAACTCGCTGACGTCATCCTCGGTGTCATCATATTCAGGCGAAGTTGGCTCCCATTTCGGACTGGCAGTGTCCATGTCATATATGACACCCGCGTCATCTTTGTCATCCGAATCTGGTAGCTTCTCCTTACTGTTAGTGACACCTGCGTCATCATTGTCATCAGAATCTGGTAACTTCTCCTTACTCCAGCCAGGACACAGCGCCTGTACCCGAATCTTCACTGTTCGTAGACGCTGAGTGTGTAGGCTTACGCCCCTTGTAGGGAATTCCATGATATTCGTCATCGTCAATCACAATCGTCGGATTCCAGTACGCGATCCCAACGCGGCTAATCGGTAATGAGAATGGCGCTACCGGCGCCTTCAACTGAGTGGCGTCTTCCAGAAACCAGCCGCCGCCCCTATTACGCTCCCAGCGGCGTAGCGCACCAGAAGGGTGTACGATAATATGCTGCCAGCTATAATCAAGTCCAGGCTTTCGCTCCCCATGGTACGAAGTCAATGGCTCGGGAGTCCCCTTCCGAGCCCATTGCCATCTCACTGCCCCAGTATGCATAAATACAATATGCCAATCGAATGGCTTGGCCGGGCTATTGTTCCCTGGCACAACTCCTCCCTCCTCCCCTCTTAGCTTGTTAGTACAAAGAGATGATAACTCAGAGTCATTTGTACAGCAGCTAAGATCCAGACACAGATCAGCCATGCGTATGGATGCGTGATAAGCTTTTCTGATCGAACAGGTGCTCGAAGAGTTGACGAAGCAATCCAGCGGGCAGAGGGTATACAGCAGTGGAAACTCCCGCTCCTTGTTGCCCTGGATGAGGTCCCAGTTGAGCAGTTTCCGGATGTGATCCCAGAGTCTGGTGGTGAAGACAAGGAGTATCCATCGTGCAGTACCGTAGATCCACTGGAGGAGGCGACTGCGTCCAGATGCAAGTAGGCTTGCGATAGCCAGTGCCATACATACAGTAAGAGCAATACAACGGGGTAGGTAACCGGCGAACTACGGGTCGAAATCGCAGCGCAAAGGGAAACCTGCCCATCGGATTTTCCATAAACCAATGCTGGGGTTTGAGAAAGTCAAAAATTTGGAGCGTTCGGCGTACACAAGCATCAGCCTGTCGCAGTTGTCGCACCCAGTGGTCTTAGCCTGACTGTATTCGGTGCACGGTGGACTAGCCCAGATGACGTCAAAGTAACCAGGTGCGTAACGCTTGAAGTCCCAGTCCTGAACCTTCTCAGCGTAGGTAGGTTGCCAACGAGGATCATGATCGACGGTGACCACAGTGCTCTTCGGATAACATGACATGAA
>LGRX02018142.1:0-25651 GCA_001247695.2 Cymbomonas tetramitiformis
CCAAACCCTACAACATCCTACTACCATCCAAACCCTAGACAATTCCGGTGAGCTTTCGGTGAATTTATCCGGTCCGGTGAGCTTCCGGTGAGCTTCCGGTGAATTTATCCGGTTCGGTGAGAGTTTCCGGTGGAATAAATATAAATATGATAAATTATAAAAAAATATTATAATTGCAACAATAAAATAAAACTAGTAATAATATATTTGATTTTAACTTTTAATTCCTATAGTTTTTTTTTTAATCATCTATTTCGCCTATTTTGTTGTCTATCGGCAGGATGAGGTGCTCTTAAAATCCTCCCAAAACGTCTTAATTGACCAATAGCCTTACATTGTACTTTATTCCCGAACGGACGACCTAAAGGTGGAGGATCCTTGTATCCACAATAAATTCTATTATTCCGTCTTCGTTGTGGTTGTGCTTGATTTGCTCTTACCATAATAATATAATATAATATAATAAATAATATAATATTTATCGTAAATTGGTGAAATAAATATAAAAATAATAAATTTAAAAAATCATAAATAAAATAATTAAAAAAAATGTCATTAATTTGATTTTACTTTGCAACTCCTATGATTTTAATACTTATTATTACTACGCCGTCTACATTTCCTCTATAAATTCCATCATTTATTGTCAAGTCGTATGTGTCTTTTGTTTTCAAGATGGTGCAATTAGGGCTAACATTTGTATGCCATCGATGGTACCCTTGGGTCACTATTTGCTCGTGAATTTTATCATGCATGGATTTTTCTATTTTTATAATTTTTGTTTTAATAGTGGTTGTTATATTGAATAAACAACCATCGTCGTTGTAGAAGACAACAACGAAACTTTAGCTAGAAAATATAAACCAAGAGAATTGCTCGAAGTGAAAGGTAATGTTTCAAATCAAAGTAAAAATAAAGATGAAGCTACCGTAAAAGAATTAGTAACAAAACAAAATAAAAAAGAAAGAAAAAATAAACGTGAAGGTGTTTCAGCTTCAAATAGATTATCTAAAAGAACTCGTAGTCAAAATAAAAACAATAAAGATGATGATTTAGAAATTGATTTAAGATAAGTTATATCCTTCAGGTCGTAATTGATATGGGTTTATTTTATCAACTTCTTCTAATTGATCTTGTATTTCTTCAAACTCTGGATTCAGTTCGTCCAAGGTGCCTTTTAAGTTTGACAACCATCCTTTCGCATATATCTTCTTTTCAATTTTAGTCTCAAGTCCTTGAGGTGTCAAAAATTGAGGTAATTCAATATGTAATGCAGATTCAATGCTTTGACCTTTAACATTTATGGTGCATTTTACAATAGGCTTGGAGATATGCTTTTTTTGTTTTCTAATCACATTATATGTCAACTCAGCATATTTATCATCAATTTTATCAGTCAAATTCTTAACCATACGTACCATTGATTCATGATTAATAATTTTACTGTTTTGGTGGGACAAATAAAAACCTTTACTTTTGGTAAGAGGCTCAGCATTTGAGAATTTTAATGTGTATGATTTTGGTCCGGTTGCAGCATATTCTAAACATTCTTTACCTTCTAACTCGTCCGTTAATTCACCCAAAAAGTCACCTAAATCATTTTTATATACATGGTCATTAACTCCTTCTTTTTCAATATATATACAAGAGTCGGTATCAGTATATAACACATTGTCAAACCCCACCTTTTCACACAATTCATACAACTTTAATCTTGCATACGCGGTTGTAAATACCCCTATGATTTCACTTGTCGAGCACTTGTCCGGACCTTCAAAATATTCATCTTTGAATCGATAATTCATAATACATTTTTCATTTCCTTCTATACCGGCAAATTCGTAATTCATTTCATATTCTTCGTCGAAAATCATTGCATAAAACTCACTTGGTTCACTTATAATTTTAGTTTTCATTTTGTTCAATTGTTGTACCCATTTGCCCCAGAGCGCACACAAGTAAAGCTTTGCCACCGCTCGCTTTCCTTGATTTTTCTTGATTTGAGACTTGTCCAAATGAATACCTTCTCTTTCAAAATATTGTTTTATATATTTGTCTTTATCCATTTCAGTTTTAACCCATTCAGGGTATCCGCTCGCTTCTTGTTTGATTTTCAAAAATTTATTAACATAAGGTGCAAACAATTTAGTAGAACGTTCTTTCCAGTGTCTAATTTCATATATTTCCAATAATTCATATCCCATATCAATTGCTTTATCAACTTCAATGGTACTCCAAGTTCCTATTTGTTCATGTAAAGTGAATTTTAATTTACCATTGTCTCTACATGGTAACACCGGAAATTGTAAATTTTTGGGAGGTTTTACTTTACAATATATAACACCAAAAAACTTTTCAGTTTGGTTTTTATACCTCGATGAATACACTTTAATCGAAACATTTTTAAATTGTTCATCAAACCCTATAGGATACTCACAATATTTCATAACCCAAGGGTATAAAGAAGTAAAGTCGAGATACCTCAATGTTTCACCAAATTTCTTTTTCCAATATAATTGCTCTGGATTTGTACGCCCCCCCTAAAAATGCATCTCTAATTACAAGATCAGGTTTGTAAATTTTCATAAAGTCAATTATTGATTTTTCATTCAATTTATCATTTTCCCAATCGCATCCCCAAATATCTTGAACAATGTAACCCATATTTTCTAATTTTGCTTTCTTTTCTTCAGTTTTTCTATATAAATCACCAAAAGTTATATTAGAGTCTCTTGATACATTTGCTTTATGGTTGGGGTTGTAAATTGCAGGATTACCATGAAACCGGTCACCATTAAATTCGAATATTTCATTGGTTTCCTCGCAATAACCGTCCGCTATGAAGTTTGTTTTTGGAATTTTATATTCTCTAATTATTTTGATACCTTTAGAATGTTCCAAATAATTGATCCATTCAGCACAAACTTTACTTTGTTTCTTAATTCTATAATATCCAATGCTTTTATTAGGCATAATGTCTTTTCGATGAATATGTTGTGCCGTTGATGCAATGGTCATAAAGTTGAAAGGGTCGGTTTCACATGCTTCCAACAAAACACTACGATATTCCAAACATGATTTACGAAGTATTAAAACATCATTTGAACAATACTTTCGTAATTCATTTTTATTGTTCCAAACAAAATGTTTGTCATTACATTTTTCGTTGTACCAAATATCGAATTTTTCTTTATCTTCACATTTCATTTGTTCCGGACAAAAATGGTGTCTATTAGGTATTTTCCCGGTATAATTCCAATTTTCTTTTTTATTGAATAAATGAGGATAGTATCCTTTTTGTACCTCATTTTCCAACCCCCAAGTTTTTGGTAACTTTGCAAGACCACAACTAAAATGATTTATCGAGTCAATCAGTGTGACTCCTAAATAGGTCAACTTCATTATTTTATTTCCAACTCTAATAATTTCTGGCATTCTTTTCTTATCATCAAATTTATGCATTACTAATAATGCTTCAAAAATCAGCAAAAAATCGTACGCTTTTCCATTGTGAGCAACAAAGGTGTATCCTTTATGCTTTTCACTAAATAGAAATTCTAAAAAGGATTGCATGTCATAATGTTCAAATCCCTCAACCAAATTGTCTTTGCTTTTTGGATTTTTTGTGTCATCTAAATATTGAGTAATTGCTAAATTCATATGATGTTTAAAATGAAAGTCTTTAGTTTTTTCATTTAAATACTTTGTCTCTTGAGTACATTCAAAATCAAAAAAAGCTAATTTCTCAATAGGGTCTTTCTTCTTGACTTGTTGAATATAACATTTGTGATTATTTAAGTCACAATATTCTTCACAATTCTTACATGTTGAATGACCACATATATGTTTAATTTTAGTCTCATAATGTGTGTTACATTCTTTGCAATAATGAATCTTATCACAAGTAGATTTCAAATGATGGTCATAACAATCCTCATTAAAAAAGAATCGATCACACTTGTCACAATATATTTTATGCATCAAACTTTTGTTTTGTCGATTTTTCTTATCTTTAAAAATACATTTACTACTTTTGCAACGCGTGCATGATTTCGAACGAGTTTCCAAAAATGCAATGATGTTTGTGATTGGTTCGTAATGTTTTTGAATAGGGTCATAACAAACATGATACACATTTTTATTTTCGTCATATATTTGATCATCACTATTGAAAGGATAGATTTTTACTTGTCCACATACACTATTTTCTTCATATACAATAATGTGTGCATTTAATATTTTCTCATATATTGGAATGTCTCTCAAATCAATTTGCTTATGAGGGTCGATACCGACTAATTTTCTAATTTCATTTCCTAATTTTGTCCGTGTTTGTGGTCTTTTAACGTGAATCAACGTTTTCCAAAATGTTTTGTTGGTTTCTTTACAATGTAAATGTTGCAAAATAGCTAGAGAAATATCAAGACATTGATTATTATTGTTGTTCAATGTAATACAACTTTTCTTTTTGAATCGTTCTTCTTTATTTCTCGATTGTGGATTCGCCGAACCACCTTTAATAGCTTTAACGGTGTGGACAAAGAGAGTAATACTTTTAATAAATCCATGTTCTTTTAATTTTTCACTTTGAGCTATTTTTTCGATAGCTTTTTGTAAATTTTCAGGATGATAACCTAAATAAATGTCATCGTTTTTTATTACATAATTATCTTCAAATTGTAACTCAAATGATATCAATTGTTTGTCATCACTTGATGCTTCGGGAACAAATCTACGTAAACCTTTTATTTCAAAAAGATTAAAATCTATTGGTCCGTAGATATCTTTTCTAGTTTTAAATTTATCGATATACTCGGTGCGTTTGGTTTTTTTAATTTCTTTGATATTTTTAATATCAGTTTTTACATTATTTACAAATTTGTTAACCTTTTCATTTTTCTTTTTATTTATATTTTTTCGTGAAATTTCACGGTATTTTTTGAAAGTTTTAGATTTTCCATTGTATTTGTCTTTAATTTTTGTTTTCAACGATTTTTCATAATCATTTTTTGTAATAATTTTTTTAGATTTTTTCCTTCCATTTATTATTTTAAAACTTTCTAGAATATCTTGTAAATCAGCAAAATCTTTTCTAGTTTTTGCATCCTTCATTTCAATGTTGAAAGCTTTCCATTGACTAGGTGTAAGTTTAATATTTGAGGTGTTAAGTTTGGACATGGGAGAGGCTTTTATAATATATATATAAGATTATTTCTTTAAGCTCAATTGGGTTAGTACATTGGACTAAAAAATCACAATAATTTTGAGTATTGTGTTAGTAATTCATACTGTTTTGGTATGTCGAATGATGATTTTTTAAGAGCTTGAATCATATCATCAATAGTGATATTGTATAATTTGACGGAATTTGCTTTGATGGGCAAACCTCTTTTAATTCGTAAATTTAATATACGTTGTTTTAAAACTTTATCTTTGTTAATCTTGTAATGTTTACCCACATCTAAATTGTTTTTTTCTGCTGATTTTTTGTAATAAGTATTTCCAAACTTTGAAATAACTTTCTCCATATATATGGGATATAATATAATAACCAAAAATATTTTTAAATTGTTTAAGTTATATAAAAATGGACATTTTAAACAATTCATGTGATTTTCAAGCATTTGTTTCAGGAATTATTCTTATTATAGGGGCTGTTTTTACGGGAATTAGATATAGTCGTTGTGAAACTATAAATTCACCTTGTATAAATTGTAAGAGGAAAATACTAGAACAAGAAGAAAATACTAATAATGTTTAGAAATTTTAATTTCTTTTTATATCTATTATATTCTAATAAAACAATGGGTTACCGCAAAGGTGAGAAAATAACAGATGAAAAAACTTTAGAAAGATTGAAAAATGCAAGATTGAAAGTTTTAGAAGTACGAAAATTGAAAGCCGAAGAAAAGAAAAATATCAAAATTGCAAAAGATCTTGAAAAACAAAAAGAAATATTAAATGCAAAAGAAGTTATTAAAAATCACCAAAAACCGGAAAAGGACGAAATTGAAATTCAACCGGAAGTAAAAAAAGAAGTTGTGAAAAATAAAAAAGTACAAATAAAAAACCAAAAGTTATTATTGAGGAAATACATGAAAGTTCTAGTTCTAGCGAAAGCGAACCGGAAGTTATAGTTAAAAAGAAAAGAATTTCCAAAAAAAGAAATAATAAAGATATAGATAATAGCCCTCAATCACCTCAAAAAACCAATACTCATTATGATAAAGCTTATAGAAGTTTATTTCCGGAACTTTAATATTAATAGAAAACTTAAATGTTACAAACTCAAAAATTAAAAAATAAAGATTATGAAAATAAATTACCGAAAGGCGGTGCTTTCAATATAAATACGGACCCAGATTTTATTAATATGCATTCCGTTATATTGGCGGTGGCAAAACGAGGTGTAGGTAAAACTTGCAGCTTTTCTAATTTATTAAGATTGATGAAACAAAATAATGCATTAGACCGGTTAATTTTGGTTAGTCCTACTTTTCACAATAATGCACATTATTTTAATAATTTGCCATTGAACAATGAAGATATATTAGAACCTTCAATTGAAGCTCCCCAAAAAATAGAAGAAATTCTTGACACCGAAGCTCAAGAATACGAAGAATATCATGAAAAGTTGAAAAGATGGAAGAAATTAAATAAAATGTTAAAAGATAAAACGAAATCAATTCATGATATTCCAAATGAATTATTGATTGAATTTGAGGACACAATGTATAATCCACCTGAACATAAGTATAATGGTAAAAAGCCGGTGATTGTGGTTTTATTCGACGACGTACAAGGAAACGACATTATGTTGCCAAGAGCTAAATTGAATCAACTTGTAACTACTCACCGTCATAAAGGGAAACTTAAAAATGGGGCTTTGGGCGTCTCATTATTATTTGCTACACAAAATTACACGTCAAATCAAATGGGATTAAATAAAAGTATTCGAGGAAATTTAACTCATTTATTAGTTTTTAAAAATAAAAATATAAAAGAGCTAGAGAAAATTGCGGAGGAATGTAGCGGTGAGATTAATCAAGATACCTTTTTTCAAGTTTATGATAAAGCAATTCAATCAGCACATGATTTCTTATTCATTGATTTACATAAAAAGAGTACACATCCAAGTGGCTTTAGAAGGAACTTTAATGAATTTATTATCCCAAATACTTTGCAATAAATGAAAAACAATTAATTAAAAAAGTTTTGCACAATTCTAAAAAATTCTGCCAACATAGTTTTTTTCAGCGCGAAATTCTGTGTAAGATAAACTATTTCAAAAATTATTATAAAATTATTTTTTTGGAATTATTTTTAAGCGTAGAGCGAAAAAAGGCAAAATTAATAACCAAAATTTTAGAATATAAAATTTTTTTGCAAAATTTTTTTATGGCAATTCATATTCGATATAAAAAAGAGTTTTGGAAAGAAAATTTTTTGAAAAATAAATTTTTGCGACTTTTATGGACATTTTTCGATAAAATAGGCTATTTCCTAATATTCAGGGCTAAAAACAGACATGAAAAATAATTTTTTTCAATTTTTTGACTTCACAGTGAGATTCCTCGCAAAATTTCACGTATAGTACATGTGCGGTGCTTGGGGGTGTCATATGATGTCATACATGTCATACTGTCATACTAGAGTTCCCTATAGTCGGACACTTACTACTGAAGACCAAACATCCCCCACCCTCCACAGACTTAAAAGGTAGTTTTCTTATGGCTCTTTTTGTGGACGATGAATGCGCTGTTGATATTGTTGGCAGTGGCAGTCAAGCAAATATTTTGCCTATGCCAATACCAGAGGGGGCTGACCCGCAAGAGTACATACCAAACCCCAAGAATCCGTCTCAGTTCACGAACTATTGTCGGGATTACAACACTCCTTTCCAGACACGTCCCGATTCTAAACTAGGAACAGGCGGCGCTAAGTGTTGTGTGGTGCTTAAAAAGAAAGTTCAAGGTCAAATCGTAGAGCGGCGTTGCGAAAATGCCGCAAACGGCAGAAACTGTACTTGTAGCGCCGGGCATCATGCCCTTTATTTTGACGTTGTGGAAGCGGCATATTCTTACCCTGTTTATTTACGGTTGCACACCGCCTGGGAGCCAACTGAGTATCCCCCTATTTGTGACGACGCTTGCCAGCTTTTTCTGGACGCGAGTGACCGTAAAGCCGCGATTAGGGTTGCAGACCAAGACGCATCCTTAAGAGCTTTAGTACATAGTAGCGATAGCACTTTTCAGTTGGTTCAATCGGCGGCTGAAAAGCAAGCTGTTATGACACAGCAGCGCGCGGATTTGCGTGCTAAAAGTATCCAAAGGCGAAGAGCACTTTCGCTCTCGCCACCACCACTTGCTCCACGCATCGGGCAAACTTCTACCCCGCAAGGGGTCTTACAAAATGCCGATGTTTCAATGCGCCTGGCTGAGCTTGAGAAACAGTTGGCAGTTTTGTCAACTGAAAATGCGCAGTTGAAAAAAGAAAATACTGCATACGAAAACGAGAGGCAACGTCGCCTTAAAGAGAACCAAGCTCTCTTTACGCCTCTTAAAGACGATGAAGACTTGCAAGACTTCGAGGAGACTGCATAAACTAATATTTGTGTATTGTTTGTGTCTGTGTGTGTGCGCAGCGGCATGGCTGAAGCAGGCAGCTCAAAAAAACGTGGGCGTCCCTGTAAGGACGATGTAGTTACTGTACGTATGCTGGACAAAAAACTTGAAAACTACTACGACCAAGATGCCTTTTGGCACTTTATGACCAGAGAGGTGTATGGCGACGACGGTGACTATCCTGGGTTCGTTGGCAAGGAAGAGTTTGAGCTGTTTAAATCGGGACTTGTGCAAACTGCCGATTGCACTCCCGATTTTGTGAAAACTACCTTGGAAAAACATACTGTTGAGTTGGACAGTTTAACCGAAACTGTGGAAGAGCTGAAAGCTCAAGTTGAGCTTTTGACCCGTAGGAACACCGATTTAGTTAGGAAAACTGTTATTTTGGAGTCCCAAGTAGAAGGGCTGAATAAGTCCCGAGAGGACTTTGCCGATTTATATCCTACACATAAAGTAGTGAGGGATATGATAGAGAACTCCAAGTAGAGGTGTATGTGTATTTTGCAGCAGTAGTATACTACTGATTATAAGGCCCCTCCAAAACCCTAAAGACGATAATAAATGATTAATAAATACAAGAGAAAACCCTAAAGAAATAATTACGTAATAAATAGGGAATAAATTACGTGATTAAATGTGAGTACGATAAAAAATAAATAAAAAATCTACAATAAAAAATAAATAAAAAATCTACAATAAAAGATAAAGATAAAATTGAAAGTAAATAAAAAGTAAATTAATTAATGTTTCAATAAGATATATGTTAATTGTTGGCCTCTAAAAATAGTAAATCATTATAGTCTTAAATCAATGGAATTTTCACGTAGATATTCATTCATGTCTAAATATACTAAACAAGTAATATCAAAATCTTTGTTTTCTTGACTTTTGATTACCAAAGTGTAAAATATAGCTTCATGTATATCTTTGATTGGAATATCGTTATTTTCCGAATCTTTAATGATTAGGTTGTATAATGTTGAATTAATGTGCAAATAATGATGAATATCTTTTCCCCAAAAATTGATTACCTTTTCTAAATCAGAAATAACTTTATGATTAATAAAATATTCAAAATACGATTTAATGTAATCTAAATAATCTGATTTTTGCAAATTTTTAAATTTGTTTTGAACTTCATCTTTATACAAATAAAATTGTTTAATATATTGTTTACATTCCATGTCTTGAATAGCTTCCATAATTGTTTCTTACATTATAATGTAACATAATCTTTAAATTAATTAAGTTCTCTATATAATAGTGAACTAGGATAGTGAACTCCTAATCTTCTTATATCATTTATTATCTCTTCTTGCCTCTTAATCTTCCTTATTTCTTCCTTTTCGTAATATAATCTAAGTTCTTCTTCAAATGATATGTCAAATTCCATATAACAAGCATCATCTATGTTCCTAATCTCTACTTGTAGTGTGCCTTTTATCACATACATGTTAACGCCAATATGATTGTACTCTTCTTCACCATAGTAAAATTTTCTCATAAGATTTAAAGCCGGAATTCTTTGACATTCAAAACCACCATTCATCTCAACTTCATCACACAAGTAACGATGTAATAACACGGTAAATTGAAATTTCCAATTTACTTCACGACATATGGGACACTTTTTAACATATTCATCACCTTGACTTTCTAATTTGCATATACACTCATTACACATTGTACCTTCGTTGCAAACTTGACAAATAAAGTTATATGTTTCATAAAATTTGTGTTCAAAAGATTCAAGACAAATACAACAATGTTTGTTATCATTGGTAGTCATTCTTGCTTTGTTTACCCTATTGAGTTACACTCTTTAAGTGGATTTTATTTTTTGAGGTTTTTTGTCCCCCTGAAAAACCGAAGAAATTCACACAATTAAATTAAAAGGAAATCTTGCAGGTCCTCGATTGTTATTATTTGTTGGTAAATTTGCAATAGGTCGTGATGTCACTTGTGGTGATTGAATATTTGCAGATTTAATTAACTTTTTCTTTTTGGAATATTTTTTACGAGGTTTCGTGCCTTTTTTGGAATGATATTCTTTGGCACATTTTTTTAATGTTTCGTTCCATTCAGCACGAGTCATAAATGTGTATATATTAATATATATTTATTTATGGTTGATTAGCTCTACTTGCACGTTGTCCTCTTGTATACATTTGCGGACTTGCTTCTTCTTCTATAATTTCCACACCACTAATATCATCATCGTCATCATCAATATCTAAACGTGCAGGGCTAAGGGAATCTTTTTTAGCTGAATTGAATAATGCTTGTCTTACTAAAGGGGTTCTTCGTCCAGATTCACCTTGATTTTGGGGTGTGTTAAACGGAGATGAAGCTTGTAATAACATAGGATTTGGAATAATTATTCCGGAAGGTCCAGATTCTCCTTGATTTATTGGAGTTGGTGACAAACTTTCTAGATATTTAACATCGTCATCATGTTCCAAATCAGGTGATACATAACTTCTTGGAGTTTCTACATCAGATTCACTTAAATCAGCAAACCTTTGTAAATTGTCCGCTCTTGTATATTTTCCCGGAACAAAAACATTGACATCACTTCTTTTCAAATTTTGAATCAAATCAACTGAATTTATCAAAGGACTTTGAGAAATAGAAGTATAGAATTCAACACTATTTTGAGAAGGAGCGGTCATAGCATAATTCTTAGAAGCTAATTTAGAATATCCTTGAAATATTGATTTATTAGATGCAGCATTTCTAAAGCCTAATTCGTTTAGACAATATTGTTTGACAATATCATCAGTCAATATCTTTCGCATATATTTTATAATATTACATATATATTAATTGTTTCGTCTATTTTGTTGTCTATCCGCAGGATGAGGTGGTCTTAAAATTCTTCCATACCGCCTTAATTGATGACGAGCTTTACATTGAATTTTATTTCCAAGTGGACGATTCCCCGGTGCGGGGTCCTTATATCCACAATAAACATTATTATTCAGCCTTCGTTGAGCCTGTGTTTGATTAGCTCTTACCATAACAATATATATAATACAATCGATAAAAATCATCGTAAATCAATTTCCGTTTCATTATCTTTATTATTTTTATTTTGACTTCTTGTCCTTTTAGATATTCGATTAGAAGATGAGACACCTTCTTTCCTAAGAGTTCTTTCTTTTTTATTTTGTTTAGAAACTAATTCAGAAACTGTAGGTTCATCACTGGATTTCTTATTATTAGAATTGTTACCTTGGACTTCCAATAATTCTCGTGGTTTATATCGACGTGCCAAAGTTTCTTTACCGTCTTCGATGATATAACTCAATCCTTTCATAGATTTTACTTTATATATTTTTGTCGACCATCGTTGAGATTCTTTATCAAACGTTTTAGTTTTAATTTTAATCCTAACTTTATCACCCGGTTTTATATCTATTTTTTCAAGAAGCTTAGTCAATTTATTCCTTTTCAATAAAATATTTCTGATGGTCTTTGTTAGGTTCATATTATCAGGAGTTGATTTATCGATATTTGCAGAATTTTGTGTACTATTATAATTTTTGACAACAGAATCCAAATAATCAATCCAGTTTACGGTGTCTTTACTTTTTTCTATTTTTTTAAATTTCAATTTTAATGTTCTATTGAATCTTTCTATCATACCCATAGTAGTATGGTCTTCGGTTTCATTTAAATAATGCTCAATATTGTTGTCCTTTAGTAATTTTTTCATAGATTTATTTGTAAATTCTACACCATTGTCCGTAGTCAATACATTCATTTTTGAATCTTTTATTAACTTTTTAAAAGCAAAAATTATTCCTTCAGCAGAATCAATGTTTTTGTTATTTTTGTCTTTAACAGTTTTTGATTTCAATGGATATGCATAAGCCTTTCGTGTATTGATATTGATAGCCGTCAATATAACGGAGTAGCCTCTATTTTGTTTTTTGAATTCAGGAATAAATGCTAAATCGGTCTGAACATAATTTTTGTTAGAGTCTTTACCGTAAATAGGAAATAACTCTTTTCTATTGATTTTCTTTTTTTGAGAAAATGTTTGATTGACTTCAGTTTTTTCTATAGCTTCCTTGACTTGTTTTTGTGTGACTTTATAACCAAGAGATTTTAATTTGGCCGTAAATGGTGATACGGCACTTAGTCCTATTTCAGGATTCAGATAAAAGTCTTGTATTTGTTTTTCAGTGATTGACTTGCTCATTATTATAAAGGAATATCTTTATGTCCCCAAGGTAGGATATTGAAATTGTCCCACTGAATGTATCCTTTATCATAATTTAATGAAAATGATTTTGTTTCGCTTCTTGTTTCTATACCAAGAGCTGCATAATGTTTGTTTTCATCAATTTTTCTTGGTTTTCTAAGAACATCGTATTTTAATTCCACAATTTTTTCGTGATTGCATAAAATGATATCTTTGATTTCTTCATGATTGATACTTTGAGAATTTTCATAATTTAATGGAAATCCTTTTACCTTAGTCATTGTTGTTCCATTATCAAATTTTAATGAATATGATTTAGGTGCTGTTGATACAAATTCAATGCATGTCTTATTTTCTAACTCGTCGGTCAGTTCTCCAAGATAATCACCAAGTTGTTCTTTGAAGATATGATTATTACTTGTATTTTCAATGTATACCACTGAGTCGGTATCGTGATATAGTACATTGTCAAATCCTACATCGTCCATCAAATTGTATAATTTCATTCTTGCATATGCCGTTGTAAACACTCCAATAACTTCGTTAACGGTGCAGTTTGTTTCAGAATATTCACCTAATACATTAAAACCAACTTGGTATTTAACATCACCGTTTTTGTTTTTTATTGGCTGAATTAGAACATTGTCATTTCTTGAATCTGATAAAATATCATATACTTCAGCACTATTCATGAATTTGTTTTGTCTTTTATTTGGTTTCAAACAATATCTACCCCACAAGTTGTTGAGAAATAATTTAGCAATAGTTCTCAATCCTTCATTTTTATATATTTTATCCTTTTCTAATAATATACCTTCCTTTTCAAAATATTTTTTAATATACAAATCTTTATCTTTTTCGCTTTGTACCCACTCAGGATAATCGTTTGCCTCTTGTTTTATTTTTAAAAAAGTATTAATAAAGCTTTCAAAAATAGTATATGATGTATTTTCCCAGTGTACAACTTGATGAATTTTTTCAATTTTATATCCTTTTTTATAGCTAATTTTACCTCTTCGGTGCACCACGTTCCAGTCATTTTTGTCAAAGGAAATGTCAACTTCTCCATTTTAGAATGTCCCAAGTTCCTCAATGGTAAAACTGCCATTCCCAAATCATTTGGTGGAATTATTGTGCATTTTATTACTCCAAAGAATTGTTCAATATTAGTGACTTTATTTAATTCTATTTCTTGATAGATTTTTGTAGGATGTTTTGAAGGAAATTTACAATATTTTAAAACCCAAGGATACAAACTTGTAAAATCTACATATCTAATTGTTTCATCATCTCCACATTTGTGATATAATTTTTTAGGGTCAGTTCTTCCACCAAATAGTGCATCTCGGAAAACAATAGGTGTGTTATAACTGTTTACGAAATCGATAACATTTTGGTCATTTTTTTGTAATTCTTTAAAATCACTTTCCCACATGATTTCGATGTTATACCCAAGACTTTGAATTTTTTCTAATCTTTTTTTGGTCTCATCGTACAGTTGATAAAATGTTTTATTTGTGGCGTAATTCTTTCTAAACATATTCTTACAATTTGTTTTTGGATTACCATGCCAATAATCACCGAGAAATTCATATATTGTGTTTGTTGCAGGGTCATAACCATCTACATATTTATGTCTTTCATTGTTACCAAAATGGAAATGAGGAATTTTGTATTCTTTGATTAAATTATCAATTTTATTTGAATGTTTTACATATTCCAAATAAATGTCACCTATAGATGATTGTTGTTTTCCTTTGATGACACTATTTAAAATAGCTATGGAATTTTCAGGCATATGCAAATACCTATGAATTGTTTGTGTCAATGATGCAATCGTTAAATAGGCTGTGGGGTCAATTTCTTCATTTGTAATTTCTAAAATTTTCTTTCTATATTCCATCCATCCTAATCGTAAAATTCTTACATCACTTTGACAATAATCTAATATTTCTTTTTCCATCACAAAATGATATTTCTTGTTTTTCATTTGCGAATACCAATCCAAAAATTTCGCTCGTGCATCACCTTTCATTTGATTGTATCCATAGTACATTTTGTCCGGTATTAAACCCTCATATTTTTTATTTTCAGGGGTATTAAACTTGTGAGGAAAATAACCTTTCTTCTCACCTTTTAAATCGAATATTTTTGAGAATTTACTTAATGGATTTGTTAAATGTAGGTAGCTGTCCATTAATGTCACGTTTTGATATTTTAGATACATTATTTTACCACCATTTTGCACCGTTTCAGGAATTTCATTCATTGTCGTCATTATGTATTCTATGATAAGTACATAATCATACTTACTACCATTATGTGCTATAAAAGTAAACCCTTTATGTTTGTTTGAAAATAAAAATTTGCAAGCTTCTTCAATATTGTTGTGAATAAATTCCTCTCCATTAGAATATTGTGTCACACTCAGATTCACTTCGTGCTTTGTTTCATTGTATGCTTCAAAATCAAAAAATCCTATTTTACTTTCATCAACAACATCTTTTGGTTTCTTTGGTGTAATGTAACATTGATGCTCTCTCATGTCACAATATAATTTACAATTTGGACAAAATTCATGTCCACAAATGTGTTCTTGTTCTTTTCTTATATCGTAAACCTTTTTACACTCACCTTTGCACCTATGGAAATGTTGACAAGCTGTCCCTTTTTTGTGTAAATCATAACATTTCTGATTTGGAAATTTTATATTACAATATTCACAGTGTATGGCTTTCTTCCAATCAATAAATGGTTTGGTTCCTTTTTTAGAAAAATCACACAATTTACTTTTACATTTAAAACACCTTGGTCGGTCGGCTATTCCATAAAATGCTTCGATTTTTGTTATTGGTTCGTAATGTCCAATACTTGAATTTAGATGATAATAAACAAAATTCCATTCCGGTCTGTCGGGCAAACCTTCTTTAGTTGGCGGATACATTATTGTACAACCCAAATCAGTCATTCCGTGAATTGTAATATTTTTGTTGAATTTTTCTTCAAAGACATGAATGTCATCAAAACCTATACCGTTTTCAGCATTAAATTCTAATTCTTTCATTAAAATTATTGCTTCCCTTGTTAAACGATTTTTTATATTTTTGCAAATTTTATTGTAGACATTGTATGTTATTTCTTCATTGTCTTTTTTATCTTTGTAATTCATAATTATGCAAGATTTAGCAAAACATTGTTCATCCTTGACGGTAATGCAACTCTTCTTTTGTTTCAATTCCTCCACAGATTTTGGCACCGACAATGGTTGGCTCTTTCCATTAATTTTTTTTGAAATTTAATAAAGAAATTGTGATGAAATTCACAGCCCCTCTATCATCTCCGGACTGAATCATTCCTTCAAATTTTTTGTAAAATTCGATTTCATTTTTTGCACTTAAAAATTCCGAAGAACCATCTTGAAAGTTTACACCAAACTGAAAATGTTTTACATCTTCCGAAGCTTGGTCAATTTTTTTATTAATCAAATTCATCCAATAATTCAAAGGTTTACTAAGAAATCTATTAAACTTGATTTTCATAGATACTCCGGAGTTTCCACCTTTATCGACAAAATCTTTTGTAACGTCTTTATCCGTAAATTGTTCTTCATATTCTTGTCTAGAAAGCAACTCATTAAGGACTATTAAGTCCTCATTTTCTTTTTCAAATTTCTTTATTTCTGATTGTAATTTTTGTTGTTTATTTTCTTTGGTAAATTCTTTGTCTATTTTCTTTTTTTCAATTTGATTAATTTTACTCCATTGTTCCTTTGTTAATTGTCTTGAACTTGATGCTTTCAAATTTCCGGCCCTATGGTTTTTGACTTTCTTGAGATTGGTTTTCGTTGCTTTGGTCAATGGAGCTTTGCCTTTATCATCTTTTTTGTCTTTATCATTAGACTTTTTCGGTGGCATTATTATTATACAATATATTTCTTATTACTAAATTGTAACGTATTCTTTAGGTGGTTTTTGTTACATTCAACCTTTCCAAAAATTTGTTTTGAATTTCCATATATTTTTCAAAGTCTTCAGGATTTTCTTTGATTTTATTGGAGAATATTTCAACAATTTTTACTTTATCTATACCATGCTTTTCCATCGTTGAAACACCGACATTTTTATTTAACAAAATTCGGTCTAAGGTTAGATTCTTTTGTAACAATGGTTTGTTGGCTTCATAATATTTCCCTTTGTCTCTCCTATTCATATCTAAAGGCTTTTTATAATACACCTTACCATTCTTAGAAGTAACCTTCATATACTTAGGAGAATGTGTATCAATTTCACTCATTGTTATAATATAGAACTTATAATCTTTAAGCAGATTCAAACACATTTTTATCAATACTTAATTCTTTTGAATTCATGATATCTCTTTCGCACTTTATACAAAGACAATCTAATTGTTTACATCGAGACCGTCTCATATTATATCCTATAGCATGAATTAAAGCAACGATAATTGTCCCAAATTGAAAGGCATCACACGTATTTATTTCAAACATTATACATTAAACTGATTTTATTTTCTAGTTAGAGTTAGAGTTAAAGTAAGAGTAAGAGTTAAAGTTAGAGTTAGAGTTAGAATTTAAATCAAAGTCATTAAAAATTGATAGAAATGATAAGAGTAGTATACTACCGATTATAGCCCACCACCCAAATCCCTAAAGACGATAATAAATGATTAATAAATACAAGAGAAAACCCTAAAGGAATAATTACGTAATAAATAGGGAATAAATTACGTGATTAAATGTGAGTACGATAAAAAATAAATAAAAAATCTACAATAAAAAATAAATAAAAAAATCAACAATAAAAAGATAAAGATAAAATTGAAAGTAAATAAAAAGTAAATTAATTAATGTTTCAATAAGATATATGTTAATTGTTCTTAAATCATTTATTCATCATCACTTTCTTCATCATCACTTTCTTCATCGTCACTATCAAACACAATACTTTCGGAATCATCGTCTTCGATACTTCTAATCATTAAAGCACATATTAAGGCGTTATGGATATCATCGAAGTCAATAGAAATTTTAATATTATATCTTAACATTAAATAGAATAAGTCATCTAACATAACACATAATTCATGACATTCCTCGTTTTGACAAAATATAATTATAGCATGTAAATCATCATATTTATCATCAAACAATCTTCTTAAATGCCATTTGTGAATTTCGTACCATTTTTCGACCTTTGAAGTATTCATGTTATAAAGTTGATTCTCAAGGCTTTCATGATATAATTTAAATGAATGTAACAATATCATTTCTTTAAAAACATCTTCCATTTCAAGTTCATGTTTCATAAAGTAAATCTTTTCTTGAAGTTCAATTGGAAGGTGATTAAATGTAGTTTTCATTCTTGCTTTGTTTACCCTATTGAGTTACACTCTTTAAGTGGATTTTATTTTTTGAGGTTTTTTTGTCCCCCTGAAAAACCGAAGAAATTTATCAAGAAAAATCAATAGGAATTAGTTCCATTAAAAATCTTAATTGTAAACCACTCGTTAATACTTTACCATTCCCGGACGTCATATACAATTCTAAATTATTTGGTGCAAGAACATTTACCGTGGAATAAATATTAAAACCAGTTCCCGTTACATTGAAACTTGAAAGTCTTACAATATATTCGGTACCTATAACATTATTAATATTTGCATCACTGTGTTGAACTTTGAATTTTGTAAAAACAGCATCATCATCACTTACATTAGGGTCAGTTGGACTTAATGTAAAATTGAAATAATTAATAAACGATGTATCAAATTTTAATATTCTTATTCCTTGACCAACTTGAATCAATCCTTTTTTACATTTGGAATAATCTATTTTGGTTTCAATTTGAACAGAACTACATTCTATATCTTTACAACCTATATCATTACATTCTATATTATTGCAACCTATTATATCACCTTTCATATTAATTCTGAAAAATGGAGTTGCACTACCATCAGGTTTTTTTTGAAAATTTATAAAATATATAGTTTCAGCATTTTGTATGTCCACGTCTGAGGTATTCAAACCAATAAATGAATTACCTGATACTTTTGTTCCAAATAAATCAATATTAGTTTCGTCATCTGCAGTATTGTTTATTTCACCATTTATCCTTGCATTTCCATTTACTAATAAGCCTGCATTTGTATTTACTTGCAAAGTTTCACCACGGACAATAACATCATTTTTATTATTTGTAGCATCTCCAGGATTTAATTGAATATATGCTTGACCATTCCCTTTTGAATTTAATAATATGTTTACGTTCACGGAAGAATCGTCTATTAATCCTTGAGCGTTTTCAAAATATATAAGGTTTCGAACATAAACATCTCCATTAGTTCTTTCTATATTATTATTTCCAATATTTGTCCATTTACTTGAACCACCGGTAGGTGCATTTCCATTTACCGTATTACATTGTATATTTTTACAAACAATATCATTTCCAAAAGAAGACATCTGATATATATATATATATTAAATTACAATTTAAAATCAGGTTTAATCCAAACCAATAATCCTGAACCCGGAGTTGTTACAACTTTACTTTCCATACACACACCGATAATTCCAACATTATTTGTAGTGATTTGTGAAGCATTAACTGAACCTCCCGGAGCACAACCTAACATTTGACCTTTAACATAACTTCCATCAATAGCTTTGCAAGTTGTGAAACCTTTTGTACAAACGAAACAAGAATTTCCGGTTGTTGCATTTTGAACACAAACTCCAATAGGCATACAATTTTGATTAGATTGACTTGCCGAAGCTGCATATATTTTTATACCATTTACATCTGAAAAATCATCAGAAAATTGAACAATATCTCCAGCATTTATTGTAGCTCCGGTATTATTTTTAAAAGTAAATACATCACCTGTATGAGGAACCGGACTTGTGGGTAATGTTGCCGTATATGCATTTGTCAAACCTGTCAAAGGAATTCCTAAGGTCGTCAATGATGATGTTGGCGTTGTATATGCCCAGTCTATGCTACTTACAAGTCGTATAGCACTACAATCCAAATCTCCGCTTAAATTAATGTTATTTCCAGAATTACCGACAGCCAAAACTTGACTTAATGAACCAATACTTCCAGAATTTATTGCACCGGTTCTAACTTCATTTGATGCAGAATCATAATATAATTGTAAACTTTCTGAAGATACATCAGGACTTGCTCGGATAGGTCTAATATAACAAGAATTATTTACCCCAACATTAAGTTCAAGACCGCTTGCGTTCAAAATTATTGTATTATCAATAGCCGTAGCACTTTGTGAAGAATTTTGACCGCTCAAAGCACCAATATTAATGGAATTCTCGCCAGCCAAATATTCACCCGCGAATTTTCCAATATTGACTGAATTCACGGAAGCAAAGCTTTGCCCAGCGTCGTCCCCAACGTTCACGACGAAAGCATTACATTGATTGTTGCCGGCCCCGCTGCCTATGCATATTGAATCGTTCAAACAATTAAAAGCCCCACTATTTCTGCCTATCAAAACCGAACGGTTTGCATTTGGAAAACCATCATTTTGAGTCGATTCGCCAATAGAGACCAACCCGTTACCCGCTGTCCCCGCTTTAATTCTAAATAAATTTCCATCACATTCTTCTTGATTTATTATAAGTTTTCCGGTTCCCGTAAAAGAAATATCATTTGTTGTAGTTGTACTTCCTTGGTCAGTCACAGATTGAAGATTTTGATTTGCTCCGGAAGGCAAGTTTTGAAGCAAAGAACCGTCACCAATAAATTTTCCAGAATTCAAAGTAATATCACCGGTGTTTAAAATTAGAGGTCCATCATTTAAAAGTACACCTGCTCCAAGTGGTTCTACATTCAATGTGGTTTGCATAAAGGACCATTCATTGATACCGTTGTCTCCTATTTTCAATCTTGTTTGAGGAACAGGGTCTAAAGATTTAATTTCAAAAGAACTATCAAGTTCATCCAAACCTATAGAGAATTTTGATTTACTTGCAGGATTGTTCAAAATGAAATCATAAAAATTGATATTATTAACCAAATTTAAATCACCATCAGTTTGTAATTTCATGAATTCTCTTTGATTATTCACATCAGAATTATCAATAAAATCAATATCATTTTGATATAAAAAATCTGAAGCCATATGAATTGTTTGACAAGGGTTTGAATTATCACCTATTTGATTTACATTTATTTGATTAATTGTTAAAGGGTCAGGAACATTTGTAGATGGAGTTTGTTTACCATTAAATGTACTTGCAACTACATTATTTCCAAATGAAGACATTATATATTATACATTTATTTATTATTTTATGATTCAGGAGGAGGAATTGATGCCATTTTCATAAAAATCTGAGCTGGTGCAGTACCACCCGCACTTCTATACCCATACAATCCATTGACGGGGACAATATTATTATTTGGCGGTGTGTTTGCGGCACCGGTTATAACAGGTAATCCAGCCATACGAACTTTGCATTTATCAGTTAATGCAGCCATATTGAGATAAACAACACCAGGGTTTTTGCTTTGAGAACCATCGATATCCATCATGATATCAGCTCCAACCATTTGTAAGGTTGTTCTTGTTGTTTTATCTTTAGCACCAATAAACACACCGTTATTTACTTTGATATTCTTATCTAAAACAAAATCATTTCCGAATGAAGACATTATATACTATATTCTATAATTTAATTTTATTTCACAAAGAATGTCGGAGCCAAAGGTGCCAGTTTATTGTTTAATGGATGAATATTGGGAAATGAAAACATAGCATTTTGTTTTGTAATTTTATTACCGTGTCCTAATGTATACGATTTGAAACCTGACATAGGGTCCACATTAGAAACTCTTGCCGGTGGTCGCAAATCTTGTATTGTTTTACATGGAACAATCATCATCGAAGAACTTCGAAAGCCTGAAGTTAACATCATATTTGGTAATTTAACATCGACTTTTCCTAATGGTTTATTTCCTAAGTTTGAAGCAAAAATTTGTCCCGCTTGTTCAGCCATAATTATATATAATTACAATTAAATTAGTTTTTATACAACCACTTCAATCATTCTTCCCATACCAATACGAATGATACTTGTACATTGTGCAATAATAAATGTTTCGTTATTCGTCAAAGGTGTTTGAAGTGGGTCTGCGGTCGATGATTTTTGAGTTTGAAGAAAGAATGAAGAATTCAAACCCCGGGTATCTATTCCACTACAATTACGAGGTCCCATACCTGGCATAGGCATATTTAATCGAAGCATAGCAGTCCAATAAGAATTGTACCAATTTTCTAAAGAATTAACTTTACAACCTGAATTGTCAGAATAATTATCAGCTTTACCAATAGTGACCAAGTTAAAAGCATCGAGAGGTGTGGCACGATAATTAGGATAATAAATTGAGTTGACATTATATTGCCAAGATTGAATGTCTCCGGAATAAAATCTAAAATAACTTGGAACGAAAGTAGCACCTATTTTATTATCAATTTTATGCAAACCTTCATTAACAGAACTGTAATTTGAAGGCCTTTGAACAGCGTATAACATATCCAAAGATTGTGCCGACAAAGAGAATCGATTCGATTTAGTCATTTCCGTTTGAGTATCTTGAAAGGTAAAATAATTAGTGAAAGGCATCTCAATATAAGAATCTTCTTTTAGTTTTCTTTCGACAGCACTATCGTAAACACCATTTGAAAATGTAATTGTTTCAATTGTAAAATGCAAATCAGTCAATTTCCATGTCGCTTTTGCAGCAAGTTCGGCAGCCGCGGTTCCATTAAATCCATTTCCGGCTCCTAAGGACTTTTGGTACGCTCCAAGAACTTCCGGACCATGCATGAAGAAACGAATTTGGACACTAGGAAGTAACGCAGTATCCAGGTAGTCAGGTGAAGATTCCCCTATAAATTGTAGGAAATTGTTCAGAATGTAGGGTCTTTCTTCTTGATAATAACTATCGGTATTAACATTTATTTCTTGATTTTTCAAAACTCTTTGATAAGATACTTCTTTATTCAACGTTGTTTTAAGATTGTCCAAAACCGCCGA
This sequence comes from Cymbomonas tetramitiformis, assembly GCA_001247695.2. Taxonomy (NCBI): domain Eukaryota; kingdom Viridiplantae; phylum Chlorophyta; class Pyramimonadophyceae; order Pyramimonadales; family Pyramimonadaceae; genus Cymbomonas; species Cymbomonas tetramitiformis. The sequence goes on from LGRX02018142.1 coordinate 22,916, forward strand.
TACCGTTGAATATTGACTCATGCCACTCGAAATAGCTATTCCACCGCTGTAAATTTCTACACGAGAAATCAATTTTTCGATTCCATTTGGCAAAGTTGTGATAACTAAATCAGGTTGGGTTGCGGCGTCCGTACAAGCTATGGCAGGATTGTTAGCACGACCTTTACAATGCATACTTAAACTTTTCAGATTACACAAAACATTAACTGGAAGATTCAAAGTTATAACACCGTAAGGATTTACTTCGGTCAAGTTTGTCGTTTCAAGACGAAAATACTGAGTACTATATCCACTTAGTTTTTGAAGTCCAAATGCAAGACTATACGGTAAAGACATTTTTCTATAATATATATAATATAATTTTAATTCACATATTCTTTTAATTTCAAAGATAATGCATAGTTTATAGATTGTTCATTTCCATTTCGGGAAACGGCTGTAGGAATTAGTCTGGATTTATTATCGGTAATTGAAATTCGTAATTGAGAAAATTGAGAAGCTTGCACATCGATAGAAAAGTTTTCATCATAATCTAAATAAGTAATAAATTGATTAGTTAAATCTGACGGTAACAATATTTTCCCTAAAATGTCACTACTAATGATTTGATTTTCTTTAAAATTATTAGAAAGATTTGTGCTTTGTAAATTATTTGTGGGCAACGTAGTAATTCTTAAATAAATAGCATCGTTGGTTTGTAAATTACCGGGGAATTTGGAAATAAATACTTCATCTACGGTTCCGATATCGAACAAATCTTCAATCTGTGAAATGTTTGTAAGACCAGCAACTGATTTGTTTGTTTGTCCCCCTAATATTTGGTCGACATCGTTATACTTTCCTGGTGAATTAAAGATATCATTCATTGCATCATCTAATGGACTGCCAGGCACTGCTCGGAAATCACCGGTTATCGAAAATGCAACAAATTTGATATTCGGAGCGGGTTTACTAAGTGTAATAGTGAAATGTCCAGAAATTGCATCGTAAGTAACATCAACTCTATCTGCAGGCCTTGCAAACCCAAAGTTGTCGACAAGAACATCTAAAATAATCGTTTCTAAAATAGTTTTAATATCATCTAAATCTGTATAATTTCCATCAGGTATTCGACATTCATACAAATCATCAGAAGTTGTATCAGCTATATAGAAAATTCCGTTATATTCATTGATGGTATACCAAGTCTTTGCAGCCGAAAAACTGTTTACAATTATCTTCAATTTGTTTGTATTTTTATAGTTTGTTAATTGTGTTGGTATATTGATATTGATAATTCTGGAATCACCAAACGATGAAAGGTCTTCACTTGATAAATAAAGTGTACGTTCAGATATTACACTCATGACTATCTCTATTTATAATATCAATATAGTTTTTATTCATTTCAATATCTTCCTTTGAATCTCTATTCAATGGTAAAGGTAATTCAATGTTTCCATTATACATATCGTCATATAGTTTTGGTCTTTTGATGTAATCATCAACAATCAATTCAATATGAAATGTGGATAAATCAGGGTACAAAATCTGAGCATTTTTGATTAAGTGTTCACGTTCCATAATTTACCAAAAGATTATTATTTTCATCTTTAATCATATTTGCATTGATGGATGTATACTTATTTGATTGTGATTTATCTATACTTCTATCAAATGATGTCATTCTTTGAGGACCTTTGTTTGATATATAATCAGCCAATAATCTTGCTTCTAAGGGTGCGTCGTCATGCAAGTAATTTTTGTCGATATCGAAATTTACTCCTAACAGTCCTAATGGATTTAAATCTTCTGAAATTCGATTGTTAAATTCATCACTTCCAACATTTTTTGATGAAAGATTTCTTGCGTCATTCAAAGCATTTCCGAACATCAACACATCGAGTCCGGTCCCTATAGTGTTGAATGTAGATTTCAATAAATTTACCTTATTAACTTTGTTATTCTTTGGCATTTGAAAGAATTGTTTGAGATTATGCGGCGAAGTGATATATTGATACGGTGCTTTCAATAAATCATAAGGGTTCTTGTTTTCGAAGTAATGAAACAACTTTCTATTTGAATTTGATGGTATTTTCAAAGCTCCCGCAGTGGCCCAATCAGTTACAACTCGATGAATATTTTGTGGTGAATTACCATTGACCTTTGGGGTGAATACATGTGATAGAAATGGATTGAACGTCGTCGATTTAACATTGAATTTCTCACCGACATGAATGGATTTCGCACCGCCCAAAGATGTCCCTAACAATTCAATGTCATGATTAGGATACTTTTTCAATGTGTCTAAATATACCTTTTCAGCTCTTAAAAATGAATCTCGTGTTTCATGTTTACCTTTAATCACCGAAAATATGTCCGCTTTATCTTCATTTAAGTAGGATGGATTTGACGACGCACCGTGATATGCAATATGTATTTGATTATTTCCATTATTGAGTATTACGGCGTCATAATTTGAAAGCTCCGGGTCGATATTGAATCGATTGTTGAGAATATCTTTATTTAATTGTCTTTGAGCGGTCACATAGGTGTTATGTTCATAACCGCCCGGAAATAACAAATCAGATTGATAATTTCTTGAACCGAGATAAGAAGATATTCCGACATGATATGCTTTTTCCCTAAGACTATTGGAAAACGATTGTTGAATTTGTGACGGTTGTAAGTCACCTAATTGTTTGAACAAGCTATTCATTTGAATTCTATATCGTTTCTTTTCACTTTCATTTGACT
>LGRX02018144.1:0-11260 GCA_001247695.2 Cymbomonas tetramitiformis
TTGATGCTGACTTACCACCATGCATCGATGGTTATACGTGCTAATAAGATGATATATTCCGTGGTTTCTTTTTGAACAGAACTTGATGCTGCATGCACCGTGCTGCTAGAAGAGAAGCATGCAGTGCAGATGGCAGGACTGCGAATGGTAGCTGACATAATGGATGGCACCACGAAGATAGACATCGATGCATTATGCAAGCAGTTGTTAACGCCTGCTGAGATCGACGACATTCAGCGGATTCCACATACACAAATTGCCCGAAAATACACAGCTTGATAGCATTCATCTTCAATCGAAATACAATGTCAAGCAGCGAGAGGGGGGGCCAGAATCAAATATGCTCCGATGCTGGATGTTTGGGGGCATCGGACTTGGTACTATCGTCAAGGTGGAGATTTCAGCGGAAGCAAACCTCAAGGTAAGCTCGTGATAATGTGTGTGCTCATGTGTGCTCATGTGTGTAAGTGTACACATTAGTATTCACTCTGGCTTACCACCACGCATTGTGTGTAAGTGTATGCGTGTAGTTGCAGATTGCAAAATACTTAAATATGTGTGTGTGCGTGTGTGTGCGCGCGCGCGCGCGTGTGTGTGTGTATGGATGAATGAATATTGTTATGTGTTGCGGGCTGTGTGGCTTTAGCATAATTTCTAAATTAAGTATGCGTGTACTTGCTATGTTGTATACTTGTGTAGACTGCGATGTAGCAACTTTTCTAAATTATGTATGCTTGGATTGAGTATGTATACTTGTATAGGCTGTGATATATCACAATGTGTATACCTATACTTGGATTTACTAGGTATACTATCTTGCATATACTGTAATATGTTGTGTCTTTAGTAGCAAATTTTCTAAATTATGTAGGCCTGGATTTACTATGTATACTTGTATAGGCTGCATGGGTGATATAGCATTTTTTTCTAAATTAAGCATGCTTGGATTTTCTCTGTATACTATCTTGTATAGGCTGTATTATGTTGTGTGGCTTTAGCAACTTTTCTAAAATAGAAGTGTGGTTGGATTTGCTATGTATACTACTTGTATATACAGCTTATATACAAGATAGTATACATAGCAAATCCAAGCATACACAATTTAGTTTATGCAACCTACTACTATACAAATGTACATAGCAAATCCGAGCATGCCTAATTTAGACAAGTTGCTAAAGCCACACAGCCTGCACACAAAGCCACACCCCCCACACAGTAATATGCATCCATTCATACACATGCCGCACAAGCATGTTCACACGCGCGTGCGCACGCGCGCGCACACACACACACACAACAATGCACAAAAACAAAACAAGGTTGATTACTTAATTATTTTGCTGGGTTTTGATGAAGTCTAGAATCACATTGCCAACAAATATGGATGGAAAATTCTCCGGGGGCAAGTTGCCTAATAATGATGCAGTGATGTTCACAATGACAATTATGCCACAGCCTATACATGCACGCATAGCAAATCCGAGCATGCGTAATATATGAAACATGCTAAAACCACACAGGCCGCACCACACATACACACATATATAACAATATGTATCCATCCACGATACAAATGCATGAGCAAGGTCACACACACACACACACGCACACGGCACACTTTTGGAAAAAATAATTTTCATTATGGAGTTTCATTAGTCTTCCAGGGCCATATATATATATATATATATGGTGTTTTTAGAGTGATATAATATGTATATATATGTATATACATATATGTGTGTGTGTGTGTGTGTATGAAATGATCCGGGGGAAAGTTGCATAATAATGATGAAGTTATGTTCACAACAATAATAATCAAGATTATTTTGCTCATTCATATTTTTCGTATATTTTTCGAAGCTGCATCGTCATCAACGGCGGTGCCGCAAGTTGCTGCTCGTGGCCGAGGCAAGGGGCGAGGGGGAGTTGCATCATCTGCGGCTGCACAACCACTTGTAGCTCGTGGACGAGGCAAGGGCCGAGGCGAAGCTGCATCGTCATCAACGGCGGTGCCGCAAGTTGCTGCTCGTGGCCGAGGCAAGGGGCGAGGGGGAGTTGCATCATCTGCGGCTGCACAGCCACCTGTTGCTCGTGGACGAGGCAAGGGCCGAGGCGAAGCTGCATCGTCATCAACGGCGGTGCCGCAAGTTGCTGCTCGTGGCCGAGGCAAGGGGCGAGGGAGAGTTGCATCATCTGCGGCTGCACAGCCACCTGTTGCTCGTGGGCGAGGCAAAGGGCCAGGAGAAACTACATCATCTGCGGCCACACCGCAAGTTGTTGCTCGTGGCCGAGGCAACAAGAGGAAAGTTTGATCCGCGGCACGAGTATATATTATGCACTTGTAGACCATGTCATCGAGAGTAGAGCAAAAGTGGCAACAAGTAACATTGACATAGACACACTCAATGTGAACACACAGAGGTCGAGTATGTTGTTATGCTGGCGAGGAGCGAGAACATAAAATGTGTTTTATGTTATAAACCCATGGATGTGAGATGGGCGATCCAATAACTCACGTCATGGCATCCTGCCATACATAATGCTATGATGAGTAGTAAGCATTTCAACATAGTTTGATATCTTCATTGATGGATAGATTGTGACGAATTCCTCTGATCGCTTGATGAGATGAATATTTTTATAATCACCGCTGCACAAATAATAAACGAGTGGCCATCCGCTTCATCCTGTCTGATCCGATTACGTACGCGTCTACGCGATCGTGTGAATATGGGAAGATTTTAACATGCATAAATCATAACCACAAATAACATCAATTCCCTATCCTCTGAGGTGTTTATCACACTCATAATAAAGGGCCCATTGCACGTTCACTTATTGCAACGGCGAAAGCTGCGTGATGCCCGCTTGTAGCACCTCGGACCTCCGCTGCGGGGAGAGCAACGCGGTTATGCTCATGTCGACGCGGCCGATGCAAAATTAACAGGCAATGCATGCAGTGAACAAAAATTCCGGTGGAATGACACCGATCCGCATCCGATGCCAACACGAGGCCGCCGCGAGGGCGACATGCGTATAGAGCATACACAACCCATGTCGTCTCATCTCCACCATCCTCCATCTCGGAGTTGTCACCACCAACATGAAAGTTAGTTCTCAAAAATGCTAGACCGTAGGAATCGCGCCCCATATGAGCGCTATCAAGGTGAAAGTTGCTAAAATGTGGCTAAAACTGCAATTTGAGTCCATTTTGGGACCTTAAACCCCAAATTCGGGTTATTGTACCATGCAACTGACATATGCGGACATCGAATATCGGATTCTCAACATATAAATTGGTTATTCAAAATGCTAGACCGTAGGAATCGCGCCCCATATGAGCGCTATCAAGGTGAAAGTTGCTAAAATGTGGCTAAAACTGCAATTTGAGTCCATTTTGGGACCTTAAACCCCAAATTCGGGTTATTGTACCATGCAACTGACATGTGCGGACATCAAATATCGAATTCTCAACATGAAAATTTGGTTCTCAAAAATGCTAGACCGTAGGAATCGCGCCCCATATGGGCGCAATCAAGGTGAAAGTTGCTAAAATGTGGCTAAAACTGCAATTTGAGTCCATTTTGGGACCTTTAAACCCAAATTAGGGTTGTGGTAACATGCAACTGACATATGTGGACATCAAATATCGGATTCTCAACATCAAAATTGGTTCTCAAAAATGATAGACCGTAGGAATCGCGCCCCATATGGGCGCAATCAAGGTGAAAGTTGCTAAAATGTGGCTAAAACTGCAATTTGAGTCCATTTTGGGACCTTAAACCCCAAATTAGGGTTGTGGTAACATGCAACTGACATATGTGGACATCAAATATCGGATTCTTAACATCAAAATTGGTTCTCAAAAATGTTAGACCGTAGGAATCGCGCCCCATATGGGCGCAATCAAGGTGAAAGTTGCTAAAATGTGGCTAAAACTGCAATTTGAGTCCATTTTGGGACCTTTAAACCCAAATTAGGGTTGTGGTAACATGCAACTGACATATGTGGACATCAAATATCGGATTCTCAACATGAAAATTGGTTCTCAAAAATGCTAAACTATAGGAATCGCGCACCATATGGGTGAGTACAAAAAACAGTCAATCCATCCCATCTGAGTCGCGGAAGTGGTCATGTATGCAGCTCCGTGAACGTTGCACACGAAGATCATGTGACGGCGCGAAGACGTGACCAGGAGGCCGGCGACGCCTCAGATGCTTTAGATCTCGACGATGAAGAGCGGTGATACTCGACGTGCATTTCGGGTTTGGATTCGGACTCGAGATTCTCATACGAGTCATGACACATTGTGGAAGTAAGGGCGAAGAGTCGGTAGGTACTTGCCCCGATTTGTTCTCCGACAATGACGCCGGATCCATGATGGAAGACATCGAGGACTGGTGGAATGCAGACGATCCAGCCAAGCAAGACGTACATGCGGCCACAAAGAGCCTCATTGAGACAATGATGTCTTTAAGTACAGCAATGGTGAGCTCTCAAAACGCGTTAGGACATGTTTTAGACACCCTTAACCTGTTAAAGATAAACTATGTGTGTTCACATACATTATCAAACATAGGTCCACATTCTCAAAGTTCTTCGATGGAATGCATGGGCGTTCTACACAGGCGCCCGCGGAAGACCACGACGCAGTCCCACCCCCCGTCAACACGTTGGACCTCCTTGTCGATTTGCTTGAATGGAATAGTGAGGGCAAGATGTCGCAAGACTCTCTCACCAAGCTCTTCTCCATTATGAACAAGCACTTTGGGGAGCTACTCCATAGCTTTCCAAGTAGCTTCCAAGCTGCATGGAAGAACTTCGAAGCCTTCGACGCCCCCCCCAACAGAGTGGACTTGTGTGTGAATGGGCGTGTATTCTTCGAGGGGCCGCATGCTAACGATGCCGTGTGCCCAAAGTGTAAGGAGGCCCGGTGGGAGGCGTATGGCGAGACGGGAGAGGTGGACGAGGGCAAGGGTCGGCGAGCGCGATCACAATTCTTTTGGTGGTCTATTGCAGATATACTCCGACGTGTGTACGCCAACCCACAAACGGCGGAGTTGATGCGCGCTCACTCGCGGCATACACCACCAGAAGACGGGTCATTCCGCACCATCTGGGGTAAGCAACATACCTTTAATATGTTAGTATGTTGTTAACGTGTGTGTTGTGTGTTATGCACAGACTAAGCGTGTACTAACCGACGTGGATGCATATGTTTTGTCGATTGCGTTAGGATGTCTCGTTAGTATGTTGTTAGGAAATAAATGGTGTGTACTATGTACACTAAACGCGCCCTACTGATGTGTATTCCTGCGTGTTTTCGATTGTGCTCAGACGCGGAGGAATGGCAAGATCGCAAAAACGTGCGACACAAGGACTTTTTAGGGGAGATATCTTCCACGGAGGTGACTCGGCCCGCATCGGGAATCCACTTCGGCCACATTTCGGCTCGTCTCGGCCCGAACCCAAAATTGCCCGTCGCAGGCGCAAAATTTTAATTTTAAGTATGAAAATTGTCAGAAATCGACAAATTTTTTTGGAAATTTATCGATTTTCCCCTCAATGCGACTCGGCCCATCCGCAACTTTTCCTTCGGCCCGCCTTCGGCCCAGGCCTCCGTCACACGGCCCCGGGCCGGCCAATCCCAGGAAGATATCTTCCCTGTTCACAGGTCCACCTGAGTTGCGCAAGGACGAGGAGTACAAGAGGCAGGCTCGAACCCACGAAAATCTTCGAGATAGTGGAGACCCGGATCTTTCAGGAGACCACTTGCAAGAGAGCATGCGACGGACTGGCGTCAAGTTTTTGAGCGAGTTCGCGCGATTGGGGTACTTCAATATCGTGCGGGACTTTTTGCTAGATGGCATGCATGATATCATGAACCTCGTCAACCGAATTGCTACTAGCTTGCTCGGTCTTGACTTCACGGATGCAATGCGTCAGCACGCGAAAGACGACGGTGCCCACCCCACGTGGCACGCGACGACTAAAGTGAAGAATGCAAAAGGTATGTGATTTTGTACTTAGAGTGTATTTAGGAGGGACTTATCGCGTTAAGACCATACTAAGAACACTTTAAATTACAAGAGGGGATGAACTGCTCTGCAGGTGAGATGGTGGAGATGTACAAGATGACGCACGGTCCTTTCGCGATCCCGCCACGCCCAAACAAGGCGTCAGCAACCTTGCGTTCGCTGGAGACCGCTCGTAAATGGATGGGCGTTACGAGGCCGACGAAAAGTTGGGGACAAGGGCACAAACGAGTGTTACGAACCACCGGCGACAAGAAAGCCGCCAAGCACATTCGGGCCCATGATGCCTTGAAGCTCATACAAAACTCAACAATGTCGACACTCAGCGCTTGCTTGGCCACGGGATGATGGACATCCACGAAATGACTTGGCAAAGCTGGTGGGCAGGATGACCTTGATCGTGCGCGAGCTCACGACCGAACAAGTGAAACCTGAGGTAAACAATAACATGAGTTTAGTGTGTGTTTAGTACACAATTGACAACTTAAGTACGTACTAAAGAACCGATTTGTGTTTGTAGCAGGACATGGAGCTGCTGGCAAACGAAATTAGGCTGTTTTTTCAAGACTTGGAGTCCAGCGGTGCGGCGCATGCGTGGTCTGTGATCAACACTCACATGTTTTCTCACATGGTCGAGCAACTTCAAAGGTGTGGCCCAATGCGGGAGGTATGGATGTACGCCTTCGAGTCCTCTAATGGTTTCCTCAAAAGGATCGCGAAGAACAACGCCTTCCCCGTGCAAAACATCATGTTCAACGTGAACGAAGCGGTCAAAGGTTTTGCGTGTTGTGCGCGGGCTGATGCTCCACTTGAAGCGGCGGGCGGGCAACACTCCGCGGCCGGTGGCTCCGATTACGATGGGGCGTCGTCCGGGTATTCGCGTCGATGTTTCGTCCGAGGGAAAACGTGTTGTCCTAAAAGACGACGACATCAAGGACTTGAGGGTTTGGATGCAGACTGCAATTCCTGCTTATGCGGTGCTCAGGGAGAAATGGGAAAGATATGTGAATGAGGCGCGCAGGTGCGTGGAGTAGACACGCCCACACAGTACGTGCTTATTGATTTAGTATACCGTTAAGGTACACAAAATGCATAAAGGGTGTCTTAGGGTACCCTTTAGAGCACTAACAACGTTATTTCTTGTGGATGCACAGCTGGAACCGCAAGGTTCGAAGTATTCCCAAGATACGCCGAGGTAAATACGCGCAGGCTTTAGGAAAACCCGAACACATTGACGAGCCATTTTTTGGAGCGTACACAGATCCCACAGTATATATGGCTGGGTCGAAAGTTCACGGAGTACGAGTCGTTGCTCATGGTCGGGCCGAACCCGGTTTGCCGAAGCTTTTCCTACGTGACCATCGGTGATGGCTTTTATCGCACTGTTGGGAGTGATCGCAACAAGAGCACCTTACATAGTTATTTCCGGACTTTCTTCATTAATGAGCAGTTGGATAAAGATGGAAGGGTGATCCTGAACAAGAAGGGTTTGCCGAAAACCAAGGAAGTTGACAGGTGCGTCCTCCCAAATCGGAATAGTATGCGGTTAGTGTATAAACCATACCACTTAATGTACCACGTTCGACCTATCTACAGGCATGAAACATGCTGCTGGCTGGGAGTGATCGCGATAATATCAACATATACAGCTACTTTCGGGCTTTCTTCGTGAACGAATGTGTGGGTGAAGGTGGAAAGGTGATCCTGAAACAAAAATGGTGTGACGAAGCCACCGGGTATGTGAGTGCTTACCGAATAAAGATAGTTAGTCTGCGGATAGGAGTTTTTTTGTTATTCAAAATACTGAAACAAAAAAAAAGTTTGTGTCGCGTAGCGCATACACACTGAGAAGGAATCGTGGTAGAATGTGGTAAACTGGTGTTAAAATGTGGTAAACTGGTGGTAAACGGCGGTAAGCCCCTATGTGGGGTGGTAATCAGGTGGTAAACGTTAAAATATTTATATAAAAAAATAACTGACGGTAAATCATTGGTAATTTGCGGTAACATAGGTTGAAGCATGGTAAAAGCCTGGTAATTTCAGAACGGAGCGTGGTAAACGAGGATCTGGAATGGTAAATGGTCGTGGCCTAATGGTAAATGGATATAAAACTTCGCAATGTAGTATAAATATAGAGACGGAGCTGGTAAACCGTGGTAAACGAGGATCCTGAATGGTAGATGTGCAATTCTCTGGTCTGTGGCCAAGGTAGAATTGACAGGAGTGGAGCGACTGGCGAATGGCGGCCAGGTATGAACGCAGGCAGGGGTATACATCATCGTTCAGTAGATAGGTGGGATGCGTCACATACAGATCGTATCATACCTGTCTCGGCTAAACCAGTAGGGAGCCGAAAGGTAGCCGATTTTAGTGGCCACGCGCACCATAGCTGGTAAGAGAGAGGTAACGTAGCCAAGAAACCAAGTTAGGTTCTTGAAGTTGAAGTTTTCAAAAAACAGTTAAACTGTAACAGTTTATTTTTTTGTTTATTTAATTTAAGTAGCAGAAGGTCGAGAAAGAAAATGGCTGGTAAGTAGTTTTACTTTTTTCTTGAATCACGCGGGTGACAGAAAGCAGTTCTGTTGCAATGTATGCAGAACAGGTAGTTTACTTTTAAAAGCGAGTACTGTTACTTAAGAATGGAGAGTACCCGAACAGGAGCAACGAGCGCTGCTGAACAAGGTGCACCTAAACGGGCAAGGACGGCCACGGATGGCAGCGAGGCAGGCCAGGCCGCACTCGCTCCAAAGGTTACGTGTCCCATGTTTGTCTCTTGTGGATGTGCATGTTGGATAGGTTCGTTGCTTAATTACTTAACCGCTGTTCGACAGACTTTTATTTGAGTGATATGGCTCATGATGAGCTGGCAGCTTTTGAATTGCGGCTGCTACCACAACTCTCGAGCGTTGAGGCCATGGGTCGCGCTAAAGCGCGCCTGCTGGTTTCGGATTTGAGCATACTTGTGAGACACAAAAAGGCACTTGCCTTAGAGGTTGCTCCACTTGGGGTATCCGAGATTTCTCGAGTTCAGATTTCCAGCGACACGCCGCATTCTTCCTGAAAGACTTTCCCCTTTAAGAAAGAGCGGACGGCTCCTGAAATTTTCTGCGTAAATAGGTGGTCAGCGTATATGTGGATACACACAGCCGGTGACTGCGCCCTGGTGCGGAATCACGTGCTTAGGAAAAGTCACCGGCTGTGCGTATTCAGGTATGCGGACTCCCCTGTTTTCCGGCATGCACGCTGTGGGATTCCACTGCTGCGGGAATATCCCATGGTTTCCGCAGTGGATTCAAACATGCTTTCGTGAACTGGTGCGCAGGCCTCCGAAGCTGCAACCGTGCAGGGAGGCGGCCTCCCCCCGGTCGCTGGAGGAGTGGTCGAGGCAGGCCAGGCCGCACTCGCTCTAAAGGTTACGTGTCCCATGTTGGTCTCTTGTGGATGTGCATGTTGGATAGGTTCGTGGCTTAATTACTTAACCGCTGTTCGACAGACCCTGACAGAGTTTCCCCTTTAAGAAAGAGCGGACGGCTCCTGAAAATTTCTGCGTAAATAGGTGGTCAGCGTAAATAGGTGGTCAGCGTATATGTGGATACACACAGCCGGTGACTGCGCCCTGGTGCGGAATCACGTGCTTAGGAAAAGTCACCGGCTGTGCGTATTCAGGTATGCGGACTCCCCTGTTTTCCGGCATGCACGCGGTGGGATTCCAATGCTGCGGGAATATCCCATGGTTTCCGCAGTGGATTCAAACATGCTTTCGTGAACTGGTGCGCAGGCCTCCGAAGCTGCAACCGTGCAGGGAGGCGGCCTCCCCCCGGTCGCTGGAGGAGTGGTCGAGGAAAACCCGGTAAGACCGTGAACTTTTCCTTCCCCTCCCTTCCCGTACGGGATCCCGCCCGCCCGCCCTTCATCTAGTGAACGCAGCCGCCACTCCGCGGGTGCCTGGTCAGCAGCCTGTCGGGCGACTGTTCATCTGCGGTTGCGAATCAGCGGCCAAGGGGTGGACAGCGAGTCATGGGTGGGATTGTTTTTTTTCCCCGGCATATATCTTTGTGTATTTCTTTGTAGAAAGGTGCATAGGGTGCACGCAAGGAACATAGGACCCAGGGACAAAGGGTGCGGGGAGGCCGCTCCGCTCCGCGCCGAATCAGGCGCGTGGCGCGTGCGGCGCTCTCCCCGGCGCTGTGCCTTATCCTGCTTCATCTGCGGTTGCGAATCAGCGGCCAAAGGGTGAGCAGCGGCGCTGCAGGTCGTGGGTGGGGAGGGATGCGCGAGGGTGCGCGTACGGTAGATAGGTGCATAGTGTGCTCGCAAGGACCATAGGACCCAGGGTCAAAGGGTGCGGGGAGGCTGCTCCGCTCCGCGCCGAATCAGGCGCGTGGCGCGTGCCGCGCTCTCCCCGGCGCTGTGCCTTATCCTGCTTCATCTGCGGTTGCGAATCAGCGGCCAAAGGGTGAGCAGCGGCGCTGCAGGTCGTGGGTGGGGAGGGATGCGCGAGGGTGCGCGTACCGTAGATAGGTGCATAGTGTGCACGCAAGGACCATAGGACCCAGGGACAAAGGGTGCGGGAAGGCTGCTCCGCTCCGCGCCGAATCAGGCGCGTGGCGCGTGCGGCACTCTCCCCGGCGCTGTGCCTTATGCTGCTTCATCTGCGGTTGCGAATCAGCGGCCAAAGGGTGAGCAGCGGCCAAAGAGTGGCTCTCCCCGGGCCATCGACAGGGCCATGGATACCTGGCGACGTCGGTCCCGAGCTGCGCATGCTTCCACAGCCATCGAGTGTATGCCCCTGTGACAGTGTCCGTTCGCGTGTTTTTGTAGGGCGGCTCTCCCTGCTCTCTACGCACATGGCTGCTTGTAATAGTCCCCGGCGATGGCAAGTGTTTCATATGGTCGCTAGCAGCGGCAACTACCGGCCAGTTTAGTGAGCAGGCCGTGAGCAGGGATGGCGGAGGGTGCGCGTACGGTAGATAGGTGCAAAGCGTGCACGCAAGGAGCATAGGACCCAGGGACCAAGGGTGCGGGAAGGCTGCTCCGCTCCGCGCCGAATCAGGCGCGTGGCGCGTGCGGCGCTCTCCCCGGCGCCGTGCCTTATGCTGCTTCATCTGCGGTTGCGAATCAGCAGCCAAAGAGTGAGCAGCGGCGCTGCGAGTGGTGGGTGGGGAGGGATGGCGGAGGGTGCGCGTACGGTAGATAGGTGCAAAGCGTGCCCGCAAGGACTA